>JAQFXY010000039.1:0-83953 GCA_034693865.1 Ceratophysella sigillata
GAGATTATTGTTGCGGGGATTATTGTAGTGCGGGGATTATTGTTTTGCGGGGATTTCGGTTGCGGGGGTTATTGTTGAGGGGATTATTGTTGCGGGGTTTATTGTCGCGGGGTTATCACCGGCTACGGTGATTTTGATACCCAATGTCCTCAGCCAGACTAGGTCTTACGCAATATGCCACACGTAAACGCTTCATTATTGAAATTCATTCTGCACTGTTTTACTTGTAAGTACGAACATTTAGCACTATAGCGTGGAGCAGAGAGCTGCAAGTGGTTTGAGAAGGGTCACGGTTCCATTCCTGCATCGGATTGACCTGCCCGTCATAATAACCAAGCTTGCGCCACACCAAAAATTTTAAAAAATGAGTAAAAATACAACAACAATAAAATAAATCCACTCAGTGAACTTCGTGGGGTAGAATCCCGCTGCGGCAGCATCACAGCTGAGCAGAGCCTTGAGCGGATCAAAAATATACAAAAGTGATGACGGGCATTAGTTGGGTTCAACTCCCAGTATTAGACGACCAAAGTTTATTTGGAATTATTGGCGTAATTTATGTCATAATAAATTTTATTGTAAGTAATAGGAAGAATCCGAGGATAACAAACAATAGCTTATTCCTTTTCCTGACTTGCTTATAAATGCTATTAGCATAGACAAGTAATTATTTATCATATATATGATTTTTGAAGCTGAATATTGCAACAGTAGATGAGACAGGAGACAGCCAGGCCGTATTCACTATTGAAATACTGTGATTTATGCTTAGATACTTAATGTTTCATATAAACTATTGCTGCTGTTTCTAATTGGCAGCCACTCCAATGAATATACAAACATAAAAATTAAATTCAGGCGCAAGACGCAAGGTTTGACTGAGGAAACCGAGCAAATCGAACGCCAACAATTTCATTCCGAACAGGAAACTGGGTTTGTCCAATTGACCTTGGGCACGGCACAAGGATCTACCACCGATAATAAATACCAGGCAGTGCCACGGTCGATTCCTGACTGTTAATATCTAAATACTTTCTACGTGTGGAAGTAGTGTCTTCCGAGCATAATTATAATTAATTAGAGCATTGGCACCTGCCACACTTTCCTTCCGTGCAACGTCAAGTCAGAACTGAAAACGTTTATCTATCTTGTTGCCAGACAACTATGACTACGTACATTATTATATGACAGATTCTGAAATATCCGTTCAGGAATTTGACCTGCTTCGAAGTAGGAGCTGAGATTCATAATTCGAGTTGCCAATTCTCTGTATTAATTGAGCTTGATGCTCTGCATCGTTACGGTCCATGTTGTAAGTTGTAAACTTACTTTTCTCATTTTCGTTCAGATTCAGCATTTCGTTCTTGTAATCGAGTAAATCCATAATTGTTGGAGTTTCAAATAGTTCCAGTTCACTTCTCCATCTGATTCCGTGAAGACCAGACGCTCGATAAAGATTGATGGCAGAAAGATGTGAAAAACTCGTCGAGTACAACTGATTAATTTAGAGAAGCTTTCATATTCGCAATTTTTAATTTAGACTTGTTGAAAATTGTGAAGAACAAAAACTGAATCAAAATCTTAGCCAATCTGGAGATTTGATGATTTTTGCATATTCCGTTTCCGACTTCCGACTTCAAGGAAAATTGTGATTTTTAGTCAGTTATTTAAACTTAGGCAGAGCATAGGTTATCCGCGGCCGGGACACGCTTGACGCCATTATTATTAGGTACACTTGTATTCATCAATAATACAGTGAAATACATAGGTACTGTACACCTTTCGTATTGCAAAGCATGTTGTTTACTCCAACAACGCCAGGCATTTTTTAAGGTAGTGGTATATTAAACTATTCCTGTGTTTCTGTTGCTTCAATAATGGAAGCGATAAGGGCAAAGGCAAGGAATAAATACAACCAGAAGTTACAGCCTTCATGATATTGTTGTAAGATTTGAAGGAATAGTTAAAGTTAGGATATTTCGCAAGTATATAGGTATAACATAATATTTGATTTTCAAAATTTCTACTCACTTGTTATTGTTTTAAAGTTTTGCGAAGGCCGAAGAGATCGTTTATTTGTATGCCGAAATACAGGGTAAGACTCTTAGCCTGGTTAGCCTCTATGGGTTTAACGAACGGTGAATTCGGCTAATGATTTTCAATATTCTTAGTCTCGTTAATTCCCGGGTACATCATTTGCTGTTTGCTATAAGCAACTCTGTACATTTTCAGTTTGGTAAAGGCTCGTGTGACCTTCGGTGATGATCTGTCACTAAAGTTTCATGTATTCAAGGTACAGGAGACTAGGAGGTATTTATTGTGAGATGACGGTAGTATACCGTTCGGAATTTAATGTCTCTGGCTCATAATGTATCCTAATTACTCGTGTTTATCCAGAGCAAAGTAAATGATTCTTGGGCGGGTGGTTTCCATTCGGACATGCAAACGTAACGACATGTCACCTCCTAATCAAAGTGTGCTGAAGGGAAGACGAGTGCGGGAATCATCCCATTATTTCTGGCTGTCCCAGCACTCGCTCGTAATTTCTCCGAATCATATCATCATCCAGCCCTTCCCTTCACATGCATATATTATCAGAGCTCACTTCTTCTCGTCACGCAACGCCATTGGCCAAGGAGCATTGGAAACGTGATGCATGGAAGTCCCCAGTGTATTTCCTATATTGGAAATAATCTGCTAATGCGAGTAGCTTGTCAGGCTATTGAAATAGAGATGAGATCCGGAGTTGAATTCAAGGTTGGGTTATTGCAATTGCATGTTATGCTACAGTTGAGTAGGCAGGCCATGTGCGTGCTTGCCAGTCAGGCAACGACATTTGACACCCAGCTTTCGGTAAGCCAAACAATTCGATACTGTAAATAACTATCACCCAACAACCTGACACGATACCTAAATATACAGTTTTTACGCTATTATTAATTCACTCCTATCTTTGTTCATCTATGTATGTAGCTTATTTCTTCCACGTGTGTATTATACATACATATCTACCTACATATTCTTAAGAAGCGGAGACGCCTGTTTCTGAATTAAATGCATGCAAACTGATTGCATGCCAAAATTATAGACAGACTGTCACAGAGTTGATTAAGCATATAAATATGTGTGCATAGCGTGGCTGAGACCCTGCCGATTCCAAGTTATCAACTATTATTTCATGACAAAAAAAGTCAGAACTCGACTATTATATTGGAACACGTGAACACAGATATTTCAAAATATACGATTTGGGATTTCTCGCGGATACAATAACGATCCTCAATCTTGAACTTTGCTGGTGTGAGCAGAAATGTTTTTGCTTGCAGTATAACAGGATTCTCCTGAACTTGACGCAATACGACTTGTTTGACAAATGTCATTGATGTTAAACCGTACGTTTACTTCTGAATAATGGAACAAACTTTTTCATTGTCAGAACATGTAAATCCATGGTCTATTATTTACTTGCGCGTGATATCGGTAGCATAGAACGTATTATTAAAATCCACTGTAGGTATATAAAATTGATTGAACTCGAATCCTAATTCTCATGATTCATGTTTGCGTCGTCTTTCAATTCGATCAATGTCAATGGAATTGTATTTCATCTACATAAAAGTACCTTTGTATGTTGACTTGGTGATTTGTGAAGAATCTTTTAGGACTCTGCATACAATGCAAGGTGCCATTATTGCAAGCCCCAATTTGCTGTACTTCAATTCAATAGTCCACAAATATCGTTATAGGCTTTTTATTCGGGCGCCTCAGCCTTTGATTATTTGAATATGAATATCTACAGTTATCTCAGTGAAATTAGCTCTCTCTGAAACTCGCGTGTGTACAAGCGTGGTAACCACGAGATTTCATGAAATTGGCAAATCATTTTGCAAACTATTGACTTTGTACTCATTCGTGAATATAGGAATAGTTATACACTTGAAGCAAATTACATTATGGCTTTACAACCAATAGCTAATAAATAGTAGGGCATTTGCATAGCGTGTTTATCCCAAACATTTGTGCCCTCATAAATATAAACACGGTTAAGTAGTTGGTAGTGACAGCTGGATCAAAGGCTTTTTGTTGCAAGATTGGACAAATACTTTATGTATGTAGATGATCCATCAAATCGTAATATTTTTAAACATTAAAACTCGGATTTCCCTAACTGAAATCAACCACACTATTTCTGCATATGCCTGCCTAAATGCACATTATTTGGCAAATTACTTGCCAGTATTCCTAATACGTTTCGCATAGATACATAATATGCATGCATGTTATAAGTAATGCCAGAGTACAGAAAAGAGAAAGCGATGAAGTAGGGTAAAAATAATTTTTCCATTTACAGGGTTATATCGTCTGCCCAGACTCTCGGCAAGGCAGGAGGCAACGCATGCCTTTCCGGTTTCCGGGTGAAAATCCGCCAGGAGAGAGTCGATTTGGTGTGAATACATGGAAGAAAGGCTGATAGGCAAATGCACGCTAAAGTTTCTACTTTCTACATAGTATTCAGTGCCAATGTAATAGTGTGTGACTTGTTCCTTTCTTGGGGCTGCCAGCCACTGCTCCTGAGCCGAAGGCACATGGCTGCTGGCTGGCAGAGTATCTAAGGGCAATGGGCGTGATATGTCGTGGAGAAAGTAGCACAGGACCCGGTTCCAACGTTCCAAATGGATGTGAATGGTGAATTATGCAGTATTACGATCCTATTGACTTCCTTATACATGAAATATTTAACGTATTAAATATTCCTAAATCTATACGTACATTGTGCATTTATGAAGTCTCAAGTCGATATTTTCTCTCAGGTAAACGGAATCACTTTGCACTAGAATAGGGTGTCGGCTTTTGAGAAAGTTTGCTATCGCGGCGTTTTGTACATATTGCTCGTGTGCTTTCTATTATTCCTTGTAAAATCATAACCATATGCAAATTGTGTCCTACATATTGAACTGACGAAAATAGTGAAGAACATTTGTTTGTGGTCATTGGAAACTCGATTCCAGTGACATGAATAATGAATATTCCTTGTAGGCTCAGCGATAATCAAAGGATCTCACCGCTGCGCTGCTGAGCTGCAATAAACAACCATGCTGAATTCCTAGAGGTATTTACGGGCTAAAATTATGAAATGTCGCCGTAGAAGGGCACCTTTAGTCAAATTAATCAAGGTTTGAGCCCACAGCTGAACTCGAATTAAACCAATTTTGGTTATGCAGCGTTTTTTGAAGTCGGGGTTTCCACCGGTTCCCCTTATAGAGCAGATACGCTATGGAGCCTTGGGATTTGGGGCAATGGCATGACATGCCTTATCCCTGAATATTGCATTTTCTGTTCTCGTAGCTACAACATATACGAATTCATGCGATCCACTGGATTCTCTGCGTTCACTCTCCTCCTCTAGCTAGCAGAATTTTCTGCTCTCGACTCTCTGGCTGCCTTAATAAAGAAAGAAGATGCAGTAGGGGAAAATAAGAGAGCAAAAAACCGTAGTTTGAGTTGCGAGAGTCGGAGTTTGGATTTTGGGGTTGAGTTCCCTCTGAGAAAATCGACAGAGACTGTCTTTCTCCCTTCGTCGAGCCAGGCTCCAACTCGGCACGTTCTTCGGAGAGAACAAGCTGACCTCCGTCGTGCACAAAGACCCACTGCTTCCTCCGCCAGCCCGACCTAACGTCTACTCCGTGCCCCCGTCCTCCTGCTGGTCATGCAGCCCGGCCCCAAACTTTCCCTCGGTCACTTCTTTCGGCCCGAAGGAGCAGCCAGCCACTTGGAGCCACGGAGAAAGTCCTCAAGAGCCTCACTCGGCTTTCTTTTGTTTCACGGCTGGAACACCCAGGATTGAGTAAGCAAGCAGTCCATAGTTAATAATTACTCCGCTTTGGAAGGCTGGCCCGAATAGGAGAGGAAAGGATAAATCTTTGATGAGTCTAAGCGGCTTTTACCTTTAGCCAACCAATCCATATTCCATGCATACGGCTAATAAATACGTCTTCAACTCCTCCACTTGTCCCACTCTCAGTTGAGTGCTGGATTGACTCCAGTTGGCTACACAAATAAAATCCAGTTGGGCTTCCTTGAGCAACCACGTATATTCCAAGTATCTTTGTGTTCTGTCAGAAGGGCGCTGACAACAGTTGTACATAGACATTGGAAGGTATGTTTGCATATTCAGTTAATTGCTTAAACTAATTTAAACCCACAGTATAATATGCAGCAATAGTTGTAATAGAAGGTACGCTTGTAGTGTAATAGCTTAATACCTATTAAGGAAACAAAGTTAGTCCCATAATAGTGATACAATATTTAAGAGAGTGAAAGCGGTAAGTATATGGTTTACGGTTGGGTAGATAATGGAACACTAGCGGATTACTGACTGGCTAGCTTGACACAATAAGGTTGATTTCAACTTTTCCCAAAGCAGCGGAATAACCGTATGGTTATATTATTAAGCATTCGGCTCCTGATAGGCACAACCTAATGTGAAATCACCACGGAATGGGTGAAGCGTAGCGTTTTTAGAATCTCCATAAAAACTATTGACTAGACATGCAGGTAGGCCGTAAGGAGTACATAATTTCTAATCTGGTTTATAGACTCCCATTAATTTGCTTCTTTATTACAAACAGAAGGTGTATTAATCCAAGGTGCACTCACGTAGTTCGAGTTTCGAGTGAAGTGGTAAATTATGGTGTTAATGACGATGATCTTAAATCTTAAGTTTGTGGTTTGTTTTGCACTAACATGTGTAGTATGGCATAAACACTGCAATAATCAGCCAAGATTGTATCACTCTACCTATGAACCGCTTTCGAAAGTATTTGTACAATGGAAGAATAGATTAGTATTTCTTTTTTAGTGCCAATCATTATGCATTATTTTGTTCTAATTATTCCCTGAATATCGGTTCCAAAATGACTCAAGCAAAAGTTGTGCCACAGATCAACTTGAAAGGTATACGCACAGTAATTGCTGAGGCCGACAAAGTCAGGGCTAAATTATAGGCGTTGTGCTAAAGAAAATTCACTCATTCCAATGTTCAATGCATCACATTTTCAAAATTTCAAACTTTATAAATACTTAATATGGAAACACAAAGCATAAGCAAATTACAAATCAGATCTAAATTATCTACCAGGCCAAGCTTATCTGACGCATAGCAACCAAACGAACACATACAAATAGTTTTGCTATGTTTTACGATAAGCCATAGTAAACTGGGGTAAATTGTAAATGCTGCTATGCAAATTATGAGATTCAGGGAACAGTGTATTTGCTCATGATTCAAAGTTTTACGTTTAAATATGAAAAGTGAGCGTTGAGCTAGCTGGTCTGGTAAACATGCTGTGTGCCAGAAGTTTGATAATATTATTCATAATTCATAATAGAATCTTATTTATATTGAAGCGAATCGCTATGTTAATGGCTTAGTATGGAAATGTATTATATTGAATGGATTGAAATTAAGCTTAAAAGGTTCATTAGCATGGAAATGATAATTAAACTGCGCAGTATAATTGGCGTAATGAGATAAGAAGTCTTTAGAAGACGAAGAAGATAACAGTTATGCTTGTAATACAATTTAAAACTTGGGTATAGACAGAAAGAAGGAAAAGGAAGGACAATTTTATCCTCATACGCTCTCGGTTAATCCTGAAGCTCAATAACTTGTTCCCAATGCTAAATAAACAGCACAAACAATAAAACTGAAAACACTATTGTCAAATAAGGCACCAGGGTCACCAAGTACTAATAACTGTCTTGAATCAACCAACAATGTTATTAAGCAGGAGTGGACTCTGCGTGGTCCCAGACTTTGCTTCGTGGAATTTTCAGACGCTTCGGTGAAAAATGCCACTTGTACTTGTCAAGATTTCCAAAAGTAATATATTTGGCAGAATATTCTAGTTACCGAAATTAAATAGGTTAGAGTTATTTCAAGTAAATAGGACAAAAGCGAAAACGTGGAAGGCAGCATTAGCAAAGAAGGCACTTTTAACACAATGAATATTAAATATTTTGTTTTTCATAATATTGTAATCTTTTCGTTATTTGATTTTATTATTAAAAGTGTGGTTATAATTTTGCCCGCGGTTTTTACCGGTTTTATTTGTAACCCTGCTGCACGAAAGTCCATTCGGTATAAACATGTTTTTCACCGGGTAAATTCTGCACTTTTGATCGGTATGTTTAATTCACAGTCAATGATTATTGGATAGATTAGACTTATTCCAATATACATACTAATAGAATCAACGTTAAGGAACATGAATCCTGAGAAACATAAACCTGCTAAAATTGTATTCGCTGGTTACTGAATGTAATTAACGGCATGCCATATAAGCTAATAGTGTACAGAATTGCTCAAAACTAGCTGACCAATGATTGATATTACTACGAAGATATGCCCCGTGCTTGTCAAATGTAGATTCAGATATTCTTTTGAAATATAGCGGTACTCAAGGTTTATCCGTACAAATTATGAAAGGCCAACTCGATGTGAGCAGATGTGTCTGGCCTTGTCTGGCATACACGTATCTTAATATGAGCTAGGACTAACAGCTGTGTATAATGCACCGAACAAAGCCCTTTCGGTCTGTTGACGGAGGACAAAAAAATGAAGTGTTGGAACCAGATTTCGGATCGGGTTTCGGATCAGGGGCCTGAAAAAGTAATGTTGAGATGAAATGAAGCCTGATGCATTCTCATTTCACAGAATGGAATTGAATGATTCGGGTTTGTATGACAAGTTTCTCTACTTGAGCCAAACAGCATAAGCATAAGTAATGCCGCACCCGGGCAGTAAGGTAAAAAAAAGGTAAGGAACAAAGCTGGTCTTGGCTAGCACTTTACTTACGAACGCACAAATAAAATATATCTACTCTTCACACAGAGCAGAGCAGCATGAAGCAGTAGCACAAAATATGCGTAAATCCAGTTCCAGTGCCACATGTGACTCGTTGCAGTTTGTTAATCTATTTTTTGGTATCCTTCTTATTTAGCATAATGTTGTACAGGAAATGAAGGGCATATCATAGAATCCATTAGTAATTTTACACAAGGATCAAATCACAATAATTTGTGCGTTTCGTTACGCAGTTTTACTTCGCTACATTTGCCTACTCTGAGACTTGAAAGTATGTAAATGTAATGCAATATTTACTACAGAATATAATTTTATGGTCTAAAGCAGAAGCAGAACCTCCCGATTTTGTAAATGTTTCGCTTAGTACATGGAAGCATACTGCATAGCATGTGTTACATTATCGAGTCGGGAGATATTTGAATTGACTGTATCCGATCCGAAGAATGAGATAAGTGCACACGAAATTGGGCAAATTTTATATTTACGTATATATATATATGTACGCATATACATACATACAGTAAGCATAAAAATAGTTTAATTCTCCGACAATTGTAAATCAATAACGAATGCACGTAAGTCCTGGTAGTAATATTGGCCACAATACCCATATTTACATAATGTGAGAATACAATTACCTAGTTGAATTTATTTCAGAATTTCTGCAGGTGCGGGAAATAATGTAAACTTCATTAATTCATACGTAGAAGCAGGTTACGGGGTTGCATGCAGAAGTAGAGGAACAGCAGAGCCTCCTTTTCCGGGCTGAGTGAATGCTCAAGTTCTGAGTTGGTGATTGGTGACGGACAGGGAAATTGATGGATCTTATCTCGTGTGTGCAGGTGGAGAGGAAAAGCAGCAGAAAGTACTTCGTAGTCTCGCGTCCTCCGCATCATATATATCATAGCCGCTGTTTCTACATAATAATCTTTATGTGTTGTGTAATTGGCCTAATATTCCTTATTAAATGGGAAAGGCATATAAATAAGCTACTTAAACTGGATTATTCAAAACGAATTGGGAACTTATGGGGAAAAAGAATCCTATCCTATCCTATGGATGTCTTATCTCATCTTGAACAAGCAGTAATCCACTTGCCTTCCTGTTTGTGAATAATTAAAGTGACAGTTAGTGGTGTGATTGACAGGTGGAAGTTACTCCAGCTCCATTCTAATACTACATATACTCTACATAACATTTTGTTAAGGTTGAAGGTAGGATTTCCTCATTTTTCATGAAAGACATTCATTACATTTCAGTGAACCTCACAAAAAAAAACAGGCTATATATTGGAAAATACTTTTAAAAATTCTTAAGGATCCGTTCCCGTTAGCTACACTCCATCCAACCGCTTTGGTATTTGTATTCTTAATTCGTACTGCGCATGCGTACTCATCTGCTTTACGATCGTGGTGAGCCTATTGGCTATTTAGAATTTCAGAGTTAGATTTGCTGATGAATTCCAAAGCGCCCGAAACGATTTTGTAAAAATTTTGGTCATGTTGGCAAACCCAACCCAACCTAGCTATACTTTTTTTAAAGTCCGCGATCCTTCTGATCGCCTACGACATTATAAATAAGCTTTTTAAACTCAATACGAATAGGAGCTAAAAGAAAGGCCGGTCGCCGTCTTAGATATTCTATACTTTGGTATACAAATACAGTCTGTAGAGCCAAAATAAGTCATTATTAGGTCATACATCATAAGGACTTGAAGCAGATTGAGTGGTTAGAGATTAAACGGTCCCACCACAAACCGCAAATGAGTTGACATTAAATTCTTCTAGTCCTGGATTGCTTACATAATTGAAAAGACTGTCAGCCTTTGAGTGACTGTCGTCAATGTTATTTATTTAGAGCTGTCAGTGTGTATAGAAGTTTTAGCTTAAAGTAAGATTCACTTGTATTTCTATGGAATATACAATACAAAGCTCTCTCATCTTCCCTAAGCCCTTCCCAGAAATAGACACTGACTAATTCACAAACTGCATTGCAAGTTTAAGTATACCTACGACTAAAAACTTTTAGATCTTCGGTTACATAATTTCTCGTTTTGATCTCGACACAAATCCTAAGAATTATTGTGACAACATCTTCTGAAAACGCCTAGCATACGTATCGTTATCGTTACTATGTAGACGTACCACGCAGTCTAAAAGAATCTCAGAAGCCGAGGCATCTTTATTCCAATTATTGTGGATTTACAAACTGATTCAGACTTTTGACTTTAACCTGGAACACTACTGTCTCTGTTGATTTTAGGACCGAGTTCTTGAACTTTCAGGTCAACCTGGCTCGTAGTTACGTTACAATTACAACTCCTCACAGCGATATTCATTCCCTGCAGTTATCTCTTCCAGCTCGGCACTCCAAGCCACACAGAGAGCAGAATCTCCTACAGTTCCAATTCTCTCCTCGACCTGTGCGGTTCTTACAATACAGAAGAAGCACATTGTACAAGGAACTTTCGACTTTCGCTCTTATTCCACAACCAACCCAAGCCAGTAATCTTGTAGTTCTGGTCGAGGAAATTGGTGAAATTAGGGGAGGAGATCTTGAAGGATGCGTCGACAGAAGCGTCGAAATCTGTTCATTCTCTTCGGACTATCCTTCATTACTTTCGTTTGGATTCAGGGCAGGGACTCGTCCTTCTTATCCGATCAAAATGCTTCAAAAAGCATTCAGAAGGCTCTGGGCACAAGCAATTCTTCAACTATGGGACTTGTTCTACCCAACGAGGTCACAGTCATCCGACAGCCAGCTCCACACAGTTGCAAGGTGAGTTAACAGTTAAAGGAATCATCTAATGTCTAATATATTTCACTTTGAACGTATTTATTAGAACGAATACAAAAGAATACAAAGGAAAGTCACAAGTTCTCCGTGAAAGTCTTATTGCTCCGCAAGTTGGTTTTTCGTATTACTTTATTCATATACGTATGATGAATGAGCAATACAAGACAAACTTTGAAATAGACGTGACGTAATCAGTTGTCGCATTAAAAAAAGAAAAAAAGGAACGCAGTGAAGTTGAGGAAGAAATTAATAAATTGATGTTTGTCATCTTGCGTATTTTGTTAAATTAAATTACAGAAACAGATTGTGCCCAGATTATTCCCAATTCAGATATAAGTAAACTAACAGAGTAGTGCATGCATAATCCAGTAGTACAATTACATGTGGTTGAAGTTTCATTAATTCGGGTTACTAGGTTAGACGCTTCTTAATTGTTAATATTTTGTTTCCCGAACGTCTGCATACGAAGAGTTTGAGAAATCCTAGCCCAAGCTAAGCCTAGAGTCAATGAATTTCCTAGTCTGTCTGTACTTCAACCCATACTATCAGTGATCATACATAGTAGCCATGCAATGTGACATAATGACCTATGATCCTCAGTTCAATTTGATCAACCTTCAAATAATCCTCTCTACACTGTAGGAGCTAGCAATGCTAATTATAATTTTTTTTTTAAAGCAAGGAACTTTGAGCATTTTAGAAACTAACCTAACCAAAATAGGTATGTACATAGAGTTAATCAAACTCGCTGGTAAGTTGCTCGTTTTGCGTTGGGTAATTTTCCAATGGCTTGACGCGATTCGTGAAGCTTCAACTCTTCATCGTGCACGCAAACTGCAACTGTTTGTATCCACCAGGTGTACATGAATAATACTAAATTTTATTTCTTCCCTTCCCACCGAGTTTAATCCCATTTGCCATTCGATGGAATGAATCAGACCAAGTACTCATCATACAATGTATATTTGTTTGGAACTGCAGGAAGACGGAGTGGATGTGTACACGCTCTTTATGGTAATTTCCTCACCGCACAAACGGAAAGAGAGAGATGCTCTGAGGAAAGGCTTGAAGACTCTATTGAATTCTCACAACGACGTGTGGAGAAAGGACGGGGATAGCAGAAACAATACGCTTCTCTTCTTCACCGGACTTTCATCCGATCCACGTCTACAGGTTAGAATTTTTAATATGCAGCAGCATATGTCTTTCTCTCTTCAATCTGGCCAGACATATGCTAGTCGAAATTGAAATAAACGTGCACCAGAAGAGCCAAATTATAGTGATTCCATATTGTATTTGCTAGAGTGAAGTAGTTGAAATAACATAAGGAAAAAAAGCATTACATTTGAGTTGCTAGACTTTTTGACACTTAGAGCGAGCAATGTATTGTATTTACATTTGGTTCTTTTTATCTTTTGGCTTTTGCTTATTTTGTCCTTTTTTTTTGGTTCTTATTGGTATGGATTCTCTGAAACAGTAGTACCTATTATTTATAACATTATGTCAATCGTCACTATAAAATAACGATCAACTTTGAAATCATGATTGTCTATGCGCGCGATGACATAAATAGATATAAATCTCAACCGATTGCCTTGTTGTTCCACAAAAGCTTTTAACTCCAAAAGTAACTTGGTCGCATTTCGGGGACATTATGGTCACCGCCTCTTACTTCAGATAATGGTTTTGAGGTTTTATTCGACAATGGCTCGACTTTAAATGCTGCTGATGAATGCTGATGAAGAAATCAGAAAGATTAAATCTTGTCCATATGATTTTCAATCAGTATTGGTGATATCGCTTCGCCTGAAGGGAAGGCATTCGTAACTTGTGCTTGATTAAGTTTGAGTCAGCAGTGCAGTGTAGATAACGATTACAATGTTGAGAGTGTACCTTATGGTAATTGTAGACTGGAAATGTAATGAATTTAATCATATCTGGAAAGCTGAATATTCTATCCTGGTGTACAATATTATCTTGCTTTGAACATGCATGGAACTAACGTTATTTGTAGCTGAATTCAGCGTCTAAGGTTTTACAACTATTCCAATATTTCTAGTTTGTTGGATTTTATCAGCTGCTCAGTTTCTTTCGAACGCGCAGTTGAAGTTGCAGAAGCTACAATTTTCCATTAACTAATAGAGACATTAATTATCAAATCGACGATGTCAGCGAAGAAGTGATATCCTTGCGCATAGCCTTATTTGATTTAGGTTATGACTTTTCTCTAATTTCCTTCTTTTTTTACCAGGGTTCCTTCGACGACGAGGCCAAGTTGCACGGCGACATGGTAGTGGACAACATAGTTGACACGTACTACAACCTGACTCTCAAAGTGCTTCGGATGTTCAAGTGGGTTCAGCAGAGTTGCGGAGAAGCCCAGTTCGTGGTCAAGCTGGATGACGACGTTCATTTGAACCTGCTCAAGTTCTTCCAGTACCTCCAAGAGGTTCCTCCAGGAACCGACGCACAGAATCTCATTGGTGGACAACTACGAGAAAATACTCAGCCCGTTCGCAGCTCTTCCTCAGCCTACTCCAAGTGGTACATTCCGGTGGAGCTCTGGCCAGCCGAACGACTGCCCAACTTCGTGGCCGGATTCTGCTACGTGCTCGGACGAGGGGCTCTGCGGGAAATCTACAGTGCTAGTTTGACGTACAATCCGCTCTTTCATTTAGAAGACGTCTTCCTCACGGGCATAATTGCCAGTCACACGCTCCACATGAAACTGAGTGGAATTCCGGATATTGCGGGCGAATGGCCGCCGCTCTACAACTTCTACACTCCCTCCTGTACCATTCAGAACAATTACATGGTTGTTCATCCGCTGTCCGCAGAGGACATTCAGTGCTGGCAACTCTTCAACAGGAAGGATTTCATTTGTGATCACTGGCCAATTGTTACCTACTGCTAGGTTCCTCTCAGCAGCGCAGTCCATTCCTCCAAGTGGTAGCAGGTTAACTATTTCCCGAAATGTTATGAGAGAAAAAAATTCAATTTACTAAATGGAAAACTTATGTTGCTCCAGGTGTTTCGGTTCTGAAGGTTTAACTAAATTCGACATTCCGAGCGGTTCCATTGTTGCGGTATTCCAAAACCAGTATCCTTAGCATTCAAGTAAAGCTAGCTTTTACCAAAATGCTGCGAAATAATTTTACACACAAGCTCTGAAGTCAATTTACCCAACTAGGTTTAGATAAATAATTGCCTTCGGTTCAGAACCAAACATCCGGGGCCTTAGGTTTTCGTATATTTCATAAAATGTTCGATAAAGATGTTTCGGATTATAGAGCAAGCCTAACCTGCAGTTGAGACTATACTGTTCATGAGAAAACAATTGCTGACTCCTGCTGGCCATCCTATGTATCTCTTGATTACTATTATTAATTATGAACTGTGACTTGCCCAGATACGCATGCATTTGTTCTGCTCGTCTGCCAAATTAGATACAATACAATGACTTGTGATAGTTGTACTTAATCGTATTATACAAAAATACTACGTGGCGTGGCATACATTGAAACATCTCAACTTTGAAACGCAGAGACTGCCTGTCCTAAAGCTACAGAACGGACTTAATCTTTAGTACTTACAATTGCAATTAGCCAGTGCCAGTATTACTGGCTAAAAATACCAATAGCAATTCGCGAGTTTGTAAACCTACGGAGTAAGACGGTTTAGCTATTAGGTAATTCCTAGTAATTAGGACAAATATGTCTCCGTCTAGTCGTTGTTTCTGTAATCGACTTATTTTTAGCCACTTTAACCAACCTCGTCTCTACAGGGCAGGGGAAGTATTTGTAGTATTATTAGTGGTGCAATGCTAAATATTTTTAGTAACTCGTACTTATTCATGTTCTTAATTTTGTGTATTTATTCTTTTACGTATGATCTATGTGTGTGTAACGAGTCTGTGAAAGAAACTAATCGTATCTCAGAAACTGGAACTGGCAATGGTGTAAAATAAAGTGCGGACTCTACAGTTGATTAACTGCCGCATGTAGCAAAGAAGGAAATGTAAGAGTAATCGAATAAACGTAGTTTTTATTTATTTATTCATTGTCTCTGCGAGCATTCCAAATTTTATTAGTTGCTAAACCGATATCCTAACACTATTGTTTGTATTGAATAATTTATATTTAATGTAAATTAAATATTAAATACAAATACATACTAACTAACTCACATAATATGACGTTTTTTTTTGGTTTCGAAGACTATACTTACGGAGGAGAATAATGTTTTTGAAATAACGAAAAAAAAAATACAACAAATAACAGGCATTGTGAAAGTGGTTGACCAAGTGGGTCTCACTCTCCAAATCACGACGGATATTTTCTTTTTGCATAGATTGAGTTATTATACTTATTAATTTAATTATGCTACCTAAACAGTGTTGATGGACTAAATACAGTTTGTAAATAGTTTAGTTTGTATTTGAAACATCGGCGTGTACAATTTGTATTCCATGTGCATCCGAGATACTATTTACACAGAGAGATTGACGCAGTTAAGGTGAAGAGGCGACCTATTCCCAGGACATTACTCTGTATTTAACGTTAGCATGCAAAAGAACACACGTCAGTCTACAATCTCATACGTGGTACACCTTCCTTTATTTCTCAGTACTTGTAACTCATGTTGACATTCGCTTAGAAAAGTGGTAAGTAATGTCATATACGGCGTAGTAGAAAATTTTGGTAAGCTTATAGGACATTGTAATCCCCATTGTTTCAAATTTTGTCGTGACCCACATTCTTCGTATTCTGTAGTATGTAGTGACCTTGGATTTAGCTCGCATTAAGACAGGTAGGATGGAGCTGCAGTAGCCTCAAAGCGCTTCTGAATTTGATCGTAGGTGAACTTCACAAAGGTGTCGTATTGCTCAGCCAGCTTGGCATTCAAGGCTTGCTCGTAGGTCTCACGAAGCTCGTTCTCACGTTCTCGCAACATCCGCTCGCAAATCAATCCAACCTAACGGAGTAGAGAGTGAATTAGTACATAGTATTTCCAGAACTTAGGGGACTTACGGAACTCTTTACCGATTTCACAGTCAAGGAAGCCTACAATGGCGGACTTATAGCATGCCGTGATCGTAAGGTTACACAGATTCAGTTCGTCGAATTACTACTTGGCTGAATCTTTATACACTTTTATCTACAGCGCATTTAGTCGAATATTGATTGACTTGTTGAAGAGAAAAATCAAATTACATGCAGTAGGAAACTTGAATGAAAATATAATTAAATCAACTTATGCATACACTGTGGGATAGAGGTGGGAATATAAAATTAAGATATTCAATCAGTATGATAGAACTATTACACCATGGCGTGGCAAAGATGGGCATACTGGCAACATCAAGACTAAACGTAGAAGAGTTGATACAATTTACACAGAATATATATTTTGCTTCGGGCCAAGTTCTGTCGATGAAAACATTTTGGCGGTAAAAGGGACAATCGGTTTTAAAACTCTGTCAAAATGGTAATTTGAGAAGTGAAATTGACCAAGCTGTTGAACTATTCAAATGTTGCCTCATGTAGGTAACTATAGTTTATAATTTAGTTAGATACAACTACGTTTTATGCAATCATAAATATTTGAATCAAGTGGCGACGGAATTATGAGCCTTGTCACAAACTATACGTTACTTCTGGAGTTTGTGCCAATGCTCAAATATCTCATATCTCAGTTGTATGCTTCACATTACTAGAAGAGAAAAAATATGAATTGTAATTGTAAGATTGGTAGTATTGCACTAACTTGTCGGAAGGTAAACAAAGGTTTGTCTCGTCCTTCCCCTTGAGCACGTGGAGAACCAAGGAGCGCGTCTCCCAAAAGGTCATGGTTACTATTGCTTGGGCTCCCAGGAGCTGAGCTTGAGCCGTCCCCGAAGTGCAACTGTTTCCGTCGATTGAGCCGACGCATTTCTTCTCGAATGTTAGCCGTAATAGCCTCAGTCGAAAGTCGGCTTACGCCGATAGCAAAAGGTGAAAGTGTTCCATCCCGAGTTGGCGGGATAACAGGCGAAGTTGTAAGAAGACCAAATCGACGCCTCTTAGCAGGACGAGGTGTCTGGAGTGGATCCAGCTCCAAACTACGTTTCAGCGTTGCACAGGCCATGAAGTCCACTGGAAAGGAAATGAACAAAAAATGTTAAGTTAATCCGAAAAAGCATAACGTCTATCTATCGAATCCATCTGATCAGCGTATTGTCGCAGCCTTTATTCCCCCACTGTGGGTTCGGTTAACATTACACAATGACCCTGTTTGTTCTGATCTGGACAACAGGCAGCGAATAATTTGCAATTCAAGAACTAGGTTTACTGGGACATGCGCAAACATTGAAACGAGAGAACTAGCTCGA
The DNA here is from genome assembly GCA_034693865.1 of Ceratophysella sigillata. Lineage (NCBI taxonomy): Eukaryota > Metazoa > Arthropoda > Collembola > Poduromorpha > Hypogastruridae > Ceratophysella > Ceratophysella sigillata. Next base: position 18,033 of record JAQFXY010000039.1, read on the forward strand.
GTTCAAACTCCAATCTTGGAATGTTGGGGGCTTTCAAAGGAATTCAACGAAAACAAAGAGAAGTAAATCCTAGCTTGAACCCGACTGTTGCTAACAACGAATACTACGTTACTTGTGGACAATGTCGTTTATCCCAGCTTCCGGGAAAATGTAAACCGAACACCTCGATCTTAACAATTTTGATAAGATTAGAACAAGACACGGGAGCTTGGTAGTACGTCCGATCGCGGTCCGTTCTTGAACTTATGAGTTCTAAATTGAGAACTCAGCACTACTATGACTCTAATGGACTTACATTGTTTGGATTTCCAAAACAACAAACTGTCTCACTTCTTGTTGCTATGGGCAACACTGGACCCAGCAAGCGAATAATTTGCAATTCAAGAACTGGGATTACTGGGACATGCGCAAACATTGAAATGAGTGTCTACAACTAGTTGGAGTTCAAGGAATTCTGCGAAAACAAGGAGAAGTAAATCCTAACTTGAACCCTGACTGTTGCTAACAACGAATACTACGTTACTTGAGGACACTGTCGTTTATCCCAGCTTCCGGGAAAATGTAGATCGAACACCTCGATCTTTACAATTTTGATAAGATTAGAACAAGACACGGGAGCTTGGTAGTACGTCTGATCGCGGTCCGTTCTTGAACTTATGAGTTCTAAATTGAGAACTCCGCACTACTAGGGATTCTAAAGGATTTACATTGTTTGGATTTCCAAAAGAACAAACAACTGTCTCACTGCTTGTTGCTATTGGTAATACTGGACCCAGCAACTGATTATACCACCGCTCTGGTATTACAAAAAATGCAAAGAATGTGACTGTTAATATTTACGTTAATTTGCCACTGTAGTAGATGTGTAGGCCAAAATAAATTCGAACAGAATCGTTCCATGTATCAGTACTTGTAGGAGATACTGCGGTCTATATAAACCCTTCAGTTACAGTGAGTGTAAATTCGTTGTTTTTTTACCAAAGCCCCAGATTTATTGTACTACTTAAATACCTACACAACCCATACACCAACATAATAATGGCTAAGGTTCGGCTCATTTTCGAACTAAAACTCTGATCTCAGATTTAGGCGTAACTCCTGCTCACCTTCTAATTTAAATCTCCGATTTTCAAGCAGGTCAAAAAATCCAAAGGAGTTATTATTCCAGTTACAATTTTTGTATGATGCAAATAAGCATGACTAAACCCTTTCAACTCAAGGCACTTTCACTTATATTTCTTCAAGAGTTAACAAAGGAATAATTATCGTACATTATCAAATGCAGCACGAGAAAATAAAGAAAAGATAAGCAAACGTACAGAAATTCGTAATTATCTTTAGTCAGACTATGTGCATATATGCATATGCATGCAGTGTGTGGAGCTAATACGAAGTGAGAATGAAAGAAATGGGAATGGATCTGCCTGGTGATGACGACGAAGGCGACTAATAAGTACGTTATTAAAGCTGAGATCAGCTCAAATATCCAAGATACAAGAGCTCATCAGGATCTCTGAACAGGAATACATTACACCACACATGGTACAATTCCAACCTCTCTCGTGTACCGTTGACCGTGTGACCTCTGACCTAGCACCCTCAACCCACCGTTAATCTATCACAGTATATACCAGATACATAACTTACAACACGATTTCAATCTATCATATTCGAACGTTAAGCATAAAACGAATTGTAGGCGAAATTGTTAAACTAAATAAATCGGCAATCGGCCTTGTATTGTACTGTATTTTTTAAAAGTAAGATTTAAGAATATTTCCCATTGGAAACCACGATTGCTGCAAAATAACTTATAGCTAATCTAAAGTTATTTGATTTCGAATGATATGACGATTCTAAAGGTTTTCGGGACTCGTAAACTTCGGGTTTAGCCTCATATGCCCCTCTTAGCCAGATTAACAAAAAACCACAACATGAACCAGTTTTAATTTATAATTCCTGTTGCAATTTGTGCGCGTTATTAGTTCCATGTTCCATGTCACATGTAGTACCGTCTCATTACAAGGGCTTAAATTCTTAATTAAAATGTGCCAATCAAAGGTCATCGAACGGAGCCCCAGCACAGCAGTAGAGATTGAGGGCTCGGGCCGTGCTGGAAGCTGGGCCTCGGCTGGGCCTCCCAACGGCTGACAGCCCTACCACCGTCCCTTCCCTTGAACATTGAACCCTACTACCTCCACTTGTACATAGTCCTACAGCCCAAAACAGAAACCTATCTTCTATGTGGACTGTGGATGGAGAAGAGAAGGGCGAGAGGAAGGAAAGGGGAAAAAAACTTGGAGAAGAGCTCCAAACGGATAATATGGAGATTTTGTAGAAGTGATAAAATATTGGGCTTGAACTTGGCTGGAACGGAGCCTAGTTGGGCTGGCCTAACTGGAGTTAGTGCATGGAGAGAGACTTACCGAGTTTAATGGAGTACAAGAAGGATAATTTGGAATTTCCAATTAGTTTTTTTCACAATTTTGAACTGGAGGAGCTGAAGCGAGTTCACAATTTGGATAGATGGAAACTGAGAGAAGACCGTACAACCAGGCCTCATGTGCTGAAGTGGAGAGCAGTCTTTCTTCTTCCTTCCACTCACTCCTTCCCTGCTGCTGCCTAGCCTCCTGCCTTCTTGCTTCTTTCGCTCTTCCATGCCACACACACAACCAACACACCAAGCAGTCAGTCTCCTCCTCAGCCAAACCCCCTCCAGCCAGCCATCAACCAACTACGTTCAACCTGCAACTCAAAAACCATTATCATTATACATTTCCGTTTATAAAATACATACATAATTAAATTATTGTAAATTCCACATTAAATTGAAGCTTTATCCGGTCGGATTTCGGCAAATCTGCTCACATATGTTAACGTCTGTCAACTAATTTTGCAGGAATTTTTAAAATTCTGGGCAGGTTAGGTTAGCTTTGTACGGCATGCCCTTCGGGCAGGCGACAAGACTAACCTAACCTGCCCAGAATTGTAAAAAGTCCTGTGCGGGCGTTTCGGCAAACCTAACCTAACATAACTAGACTTAATGTTAGACGTTAACATATGCCAGCACATATGCCGAAACCGGACCCTTTATCCTTTATCACACAGGTAGTTCTGTTCTGGCTTCAATTTATTCATCAATAAATCAAGATTTATTCAGTCAAAATAAAGTTTTAACTTGGTGGAGCAATTAGTATCTGCTAGGCACTATACTTGGCGGTTGCCATCAATTCCTGGAGAAAAGCAAACGTATCTGTATTAAATGGCTTGGATAACGTGTTCCTGCTCCTGGCCGTCACACATGAAGGATTTGTATCCAGATTCTATTGCATGATTTACCGAGGCTCAAGCAGTGGATGAGGGTTGACATTATTAACGCCATCTAAGGCAACATTTTAGGAAAGTAATTTATGAAATCGTAATTACCCTACAGGACAGGACTTTGTGGAGTGGAACTATACGACCATGGTATTATTAGAGTATCGGACTTCGAAACTACTAATGTATATAGTAAAACTTTAAAGCATGTGTTAGCGCTTGTTTTTAATTGGTAAACCTCGTTCCACTAAAACTTAGACTTACGTTTAAACGTTAACTTACAAAATACGGCAATCAATTCTACTATTTTATTTTATACTCCGATGTTAAACGTAGGTTAAACGTAGGATCCTATATACTTATATATTGTATATTTATATTTATCGTTAGCAGGTACATTTATATTTTCGGCCAGATAAGGCTAAATCTAATTTCACTAGCCCACAATAATCTTAACCGCATTACTCCGTCAGCAGGTGTGCGACTTTTACGTTATTTCTACAGAGCTTGAAGCGAGGTCATAGAGAATATATAGGTAGAGTAAATACGGCAGTACGACTACCATAAAATGACAGGATTCCGTATTATACTAATTAAACTATTTAAGTTCTTTGATCCCCCACTAGCATTAATCCCGTAGAAACGAAATGCGTATTTGAGGCCTGGCCACACGACGACTGTTATTAAAATGCGTTAAGTCTAAGGAGAGCTGTCTAGGCCTATAACTCCGTAGGGGTTTGTCTGCCTATACCTAAGTAGAACGTGAGGGTTCTGGTAATGCAATGCTTTGTCTCCTCTGTCTATTGTGTGCTTATGCTAATCCGCTCTGCTCCTCATGTCTTTCCCTTGAACCGGAAGCCCAATATTCTCAGATCTGCACACAGGCAAGTCTTCACGTAATAGTTTGGCAGGTGGTTCGATGACTCCTTCCAACACTTGAGCATCAAACATGCAGTATCGCACCAGAGGTAACTCTACACATGACCATTGGAAATAATATGCTAGGCTGAGTTCTTAGTAGAGCCAGAAGGAACGTCGAATCTACGTCTGGCAGGCTCAATGGTGGCTATTTCAAAATCCTGCGTATTCCAGACATTCCAGACATAACCATAACCATAATAGAAAAGTGGCTGAACTGCGGAGCACGTGGACGGACGGGCTACGCAAGAGGAAACCCTGTCAAGTGTCAAGTCAACAGAGTTTTAGTTTCCTTATCGGCTCGTCATGTCGTCCAATTACTCCAGCATATGCAGTTTGGTTGTGGAAGATATGTACGGCCTGGCTGTGTGTCAAGTCGGAGATGTTCTCATGAAAATGGGCCCTCTTCCCTTCCCAAAGATCTTCCATGCTCTCAAGGAAACTAAAATTCCAGTCGCAAAAGTAAGTCAAATATCAATATTGGATGCGCGATGAATCAGGATTTATATTGCTGGACATGGAACATCCGGAGTCCGGAGACGTTCATATGTTGTACATTTGCGAGTAGCATTGCTTATCCTGAAGCGACAGTTCAAAAAGTACGCTGCACGATGACATGCATAAAATAAAACTGTAACCTGAAACTGACTGGTTGGTGTGGACTGAGAAAAATGAACTAATAAATGAATCGATGATAATCACGAGTGGCTCAAGTTCAAGGTTTAGGTTTAGCCCAGAGTTCCCTTGGTTTTGGCCTTGGAAAAATCAATTCAAAAATAAAAGAGTTGCTGGATTTAAGTCATTGATTTAAATTAGTTTTAAAAAACAATCAAACAGTCATTTTTCCACAAATATGTCAATAGTCATTACATTTAAATCTGATTTTTTTATTTAAGTTGAAAAAAGTTGATTTTTATGCAACACTGAATGCGGCTCAAATGCGACATTTAATGCGATTTAAATGGGATTTTGTTGGATTTAAAGTACATTTTTTTAGACTTTTTAAAAAAACCAATTCTTTCAAACCTCTCCTGGTTAAAAAAAAACCCAAAGCTAACGTTGCGGTGTTTTAGTACAAAAGGGAGACTTTGATTCAATTTGGATTGGGATTTGAAAAAATCCCATCCAAAAGAAACGGAACGCCACTTAATGCTGAAGTTTTAATTATAGTTTTTAAGTGATGGGTAATATCATCACTTGGGATGGGATGTCAAATCAAAAAACGATTTTTCGCCAATCGCCAATAATGGGATGTAAATTGACTCCCGTCACTGTCACTGGGCGTCAAAAACTAACTTTTAAAGTAAGTTTTTCGGTGAAAACTTCGTGTGCCGGTTTGAGAAAGATTCTACACGATGACGTCTAATTATATGATTCTCATTTCTTATTTATTTCATGAATCCTATTAATGTCGATTACTAAATTTGTAAATATTTGCTCTTTGTTAGCTGAAGGAGTGTCTCAAAATACTGATTCAGCATAACATCGTGACGTTCAAAGTGCGGCCGGGATTTGTCGATCCGATTTACATCTTCCATACAGAAGCTGTCTTTCAAATGCTTCGATATCCCCAGTAAGTTGGAGTATCACTTTTGTGAATATTGCAAGTGCAAGTGCATATGACTACGCAAAACATACACGGTATAGGTCTTACGGCAATCACTGAATTTAAAAAAATTCTATTTCAGATACTTTGATCTAGTTGAGACTCAGCTGGGACAAAATGCCAAGATGGTTTTGGAAGAAGTCATTCGTGTTGGTCAAATATCAATTACAAATTTGTTATTTATTCTTGGTTGTAAATTCCGAGATCATGATTCAAAACCCAATGAAAATTCTATCCGGGAAAAGATTGCTGACTACTTTCTGATCTTCAAAAAACTTACCAAGAATAAGTATTGTATCCGATGTGATGTCTTGACTTCTGATGATGAAGCTACTGTGCCGTTGTTTAAGCCTTACACCTCCGAAGAGGAATATTTTGTTCCTAATACTGACTTTAACTTCCTAGTCTCCAAAATTATATCTGATTCAAGCGTGAAAGATCTGAATAATTCGGACAAAGTCATTTGGAAACTCAATGCAGACACGTTTCATTTGGAGATGAAGAATGGGTTGCTTGTGGACGCAATGAAGAGACGTCTATTGACTTTGGGGGATGAGCGGGTTTTCAAAGTCATACTCAAGATCGGTTTACAAAGAGATCCGTACGCAGTAACTACACCGGCAGTTAGCGTTGTTGAAATCAAGAATACGTTGAAAAAGATGGTGAACGGCGAGGAGATTCTGCGCTATCTCGACCAACAGCTTGAGATAATGGGTAAGTCAGAGTCATCGATTCCTCAGAATTTAACTCTTGTGTTGTATTTTGCTCAAAATTCATATGTTTGATTTAAATATTATTAGAGGAAGATCCACTCAGACTTGTGGTGAAAACGAGTGATGCTAATTCCGGCCTCTACATTGTAAATGTCAAGACCGCTTTCGTTGAGCTAATGTGGACAACAATCGAAGAAATCATCATTGAAAGACATGGATATCATGCTGCTCGAATATTCCGCCTAATCAAAAAGCATAAGTTCGTAGATCAAGATAGACTAAACGAACTAGGAATGATTCCCGGGAAGGACGCAAAGTGCCTGACGTACAAATTGGTGGAAGATAATTTCATCATTTTGAAAGAAATTAGAAAAACATACAACACGTCATCCAATACTACTATGAGCAAGACTGCCCATGTATTTTCTGTTGATATTCTTCAGGTGAGTCACAAGTCCCAACAAGTGGATCACGCGGCTCTGTGCACCTGACATTTCTGATACAAGACTGAAGAAATTGAAATTCAGAAACACTCCTTTGTACTGTAATATTGAATTTAAATTAACGTGAACTTATTGTTACAATTAGATCGTTCATGCAATAACCGAGTGGTGTTACCGAGCTATGATGAATGCTCGAATCCGTCTCACAATGGAAAGAGAGAAACAACGGGGTCTTTTGACCAAGGAGAGTCGAATTGAGCGTATTTTATCAAACATGAAAAAAACAAAATGCACAGAGGAACAATTTGCAGAGGTAAATTACATTAACATCTACCTACTTTCGAGTTTGGTCTAATTTCACATTCCAAAATATTTTCAGCTTAAAAGTACATGATATGATTGTGTTTTTATCCAGGTCCGGGCCATGATCACGCCACCCGAACGTGAGGTATTGAATAAAGTTCACTATTATATCAATACACTGACTGCTGCAATGCTGCGAGCAGACCACACAGTCTTCCTCATCAAAATATTTTTGCTGTACAACAAGCTCAAGTAAATACATCAATTGTGCTACCAGTTCTTTAAGAATTCCAGCAGCGCAGTACCATCAGAAGAGAATACCAGCAGTGCTTTCATAATATTTATTTATGTACTTATATCCAGTTATAACATCTAAAAACCTTATTAATACTCAGAATTTGTAATTCTGTCCATCAAGTCAGTGGGTAGTTACTTAATGTATTCTAGGTATATTTACTAGATTTGATATTTTTGTAACACAAGGAGTAGTAATAATTTCGTTCCTAAGTGTGCCCGTACACCTAGTACATTTAGTTCCTAAGCGTGCTCACAATTAAATACGATTTATGCTTTTCCACAAAGAATAAAAATGTGCTTGCAGAATAAAAACGAAATACACTTATTTGAATATTTCATGTGAGAGTTACCTCCGCAGCTGGGGCTGCCAGCTTTTTGCTGTAAAGCTGGGTTGACACATTTACAGCAATTTTCAATTTGCAGTTAAATTCTGTACGATCATATTATATCATCCCTTGACATCCTTTGAGAACTTATTGAATTTGAATCTTTAAATATTGACGATTATTGGCATATTGATATCGGAATTTGCACATGGAAATTCCTTTTGCACTCTCGCGGCTCAGTCCTGCTTTCGCAGGGACTGGATATGACGAGGGACCCATGTCGGATTTTTTAATAAAAGTTCACCCAGTAGTTCTCAAAAGTTAATAATGTGGTAAGTGTGATTCGTGATGAACCACCTAGAAAAGTGGGTGTAATTCTGCCGCATCTCTAACAGTATGCTAGTATGTAGACTTTGGGATCTAAGCTGTGGTAAGTGATATCCTAAATACACTTGGCAAATTTTTATTAAAACGGAAAGATTGGATATTCGAAGTTGGAGATTCGGCTTGGTGTGGCTGCGGCTGGATCTGAGTAGAGAGCAGGGATTTTTGGGGTCCGTCAAGCTATCCCTAAATTTCATATCCCCAAAACTCTTATCTCTGCTAAATATTTATCGTCCAAAAGCAGCTATTTTCAAAAACCAAATGCGGCACTCAAGCAGTCCAGGTGGAGTTAAGAATATGAGTACTACTTGAGTAGATTCTTCTTGGTTTTAATATAGGTCATTGTTTTTGTTAACATTTAACTTATCATTCATTATATCTGAAGTATGTTACTAAATAAGTACGATTTTGTAAAACATGTTATAAGTATTTTATTAGTTTTGGGTGGGGTTTTATATTTCGTATACCTACAATGATTTCTCTGTCCCTAATTTCGGGACCTTTACTTTTCTCTTTCGGGTCTCTCCCCTTGTCCTTCCAATTCCAATGCTTCTCCATTGTAGTCCGTTTTACTCTCCCTAGCTAACACTTCTTCTTAAACAGTGCTATGTACAATAAATATTCAAGATAATAGCAATGCGAAAATATTATAATTGATGTATTTAATAAGACGTTATGGACGGTGTAGTACCTTAGGTTCATGGACATTTGCTTAATTGAACATGTACTATGTGACAGTTTTTATGAAGGAGTACATCTGTAAGCATGTTGTGGGAATTAGCTTTCTTAAGAAATTATTGAAAACTCCTGCTAAACCGAGGCCGCCGCCGTCTCCATGCCTCATCCGGAGAACCCCTATCTAAGTCATTCCTGGTCCAGCGCATCAGCCTAGTAATCCAGCGCGGAAAAGCTGCCAGTGTCCTTGCCACTATTCCCCCATCGGCTATCGGCGAAGTTTAACGAAGTATTCCTCTTGTGATTAGTGCATTTAGTCTGTTGAAATATACTATCGCGTGGAAGCCTGAATAAAGGCAATTAATAGTAGACGGAACCGTTGAGACAAAAGAGTGTTTGAGCAGGCCGAGTAATATAGACATGCACTACTCATTTAATAATGTAATGTTCGTATAAACACGGCAGTTACTGATTTCACTGATATACGTTCTCTTTACAACTAATTATGTTCATAAATAAACCTCTTGTCACCATCCAATTGGATGTTCTATTAGTTTTTTGGAATTCAACACTCGTCAACTGAACCAGTTACGGGAAAGAGCAGGATAAAAGGGAAGTGTTCCAATATTTATGGATAGAAACGAGATACTGGGGATAGGAAACTGTTGTCTCTTAGTTTTAGGGCTGGAATTGTGGGGATAGTTTGAGGAGGGCGGTTTTGGGTTGGATGTGGAGTTGCGTGAAGGAATTGCTCTAGCCTGTCCCTAAAACTTGCCCAAGTTCCGTCCGTTCCATCTCATCATATCGTTGAGCGGAGTTGACTTCGACTCAGTCGCCCGACTCAGAGACTCAGCCCGTCAAAAAGAGGACAGGAAAGGTGGGTGGTTTTTTGGTGTCTCGATCCACTGCACTCGACCAGCAAGTACCGACTCGGACTCCGTCTCTTCCGCCTGTCAAGGCCCAGATCCAAGGCCCGTCCACCTCCCCGCCCCTTCCCGCCGTCACCCAGGCCGGCACCCTCCGCCTTCCTCCGCCCTCCATCATGCCTGCATCTCGCGGAGATGGCATGCGGGGTCTCGCCGTCTTCATCTCCGACATCAGGAACTGTGAGCCCACCTTTTAGCATCCGTAGCTTACAGCAGGCTCCAGAGTTGAAATTTGACCTCCTCTCGACCCGGCGAGAGCTAATCAGGTCGCGAGTTGGCTTGGGCTAGACAACTGCATTGGAGATCCCAGATCCTATGCTGTGCTCATGCTGGCAAAAGTTGTAAACAGCACTTGCTCACTGGTTGCAATCTCATAATTTGTAATTGACATGAATCATCAAGTCAATGCAGTTCTTAATTATAACGGACATGGCCAGCCAACAACTCGCTGGGAGCAGCTCTGTAGCCTGTCTTGTCGATGTATATATATGTATCCTAATCTGATCGTAGTTAATTCTAAACCTAAGTATCAATGCCAGAAAGGCGAGGCCTCAAGCAAGGTACACATTAACCTTTGATGTGCTGCTTAACGCCCAAGGCCCAGGCCTCAAGATGATCGCTTTTTACGTGTTGCTTAAAAGTCTCGAGATGCATGACTTTTTATTTTTTTATGTTCTGCACCTCGGTTTACCAGTTGTGTGAGGCTTCGGACTTGAAATAAGGGTTTTGAAGGTTCTGCTATGTGCTTATGTCATGTATCATAATTAGAAGGGGGAATTACTGAACAAATGGATTATTCCAGGAATGGATTTCATTTTTTTGTCAAACGTAAAACTTAATCAGTCAATCATGGTCAATTCACTCTATTGTAATTTTGTGTATTTAATGAATGATGCTGTTTCTTATGTCACATCTCAGCTCAAAGCAGATTAGTTTTAGTGACATCGACATCTACATTTTCAGCTTAGCTTATTACGCCTTCACGTTAACGCACACTTCGGGAAAACTCTTCACAATTAGTACTTAAGTTAGCGTTGGTAATGGAAATCATACTTCAAACTTCAACGTAAAAACGACAATAGTGCAGGTGAAAGGTTAATATTGAGAACCTTCCATTGAACATTTAGGATTAATTCATAATGCTCTGCGTTTGTCTTATCCAATTTATAGTTAACCAGTTCGGTACACAATTGAGTTGTAGTTATTCCCTTAAAACTACTTGTGACTTGAGTGACTAGCAAACGACGGGTCAAAACACAAGACAGATGCTAATACTTAATATTAATAATTTTGCAAGCTAAGATGTACCCACAAACTCCGAAAATTAGTTCCACATAATGGGAATATGGGCTCTCAGACTCAGAAATTGACTTGGGCAATTACCGTCGGTCACATGACTATCTTCCTATACTCAGGGTTATTTCTTTCACGAGTTTAGCGTTTAGTTAAGCTTGCAGAATTTTAGTGACCCAATAATACCGGTAGTGGGTAATTATATAATATATCGCATAAGTGGTTATATTTGCATTAGCGATTGCTTAATTAGTTCGCAGTTAACTTGAAAACTATTATATACAAGTGTACAAGTAATTCGTACAAGGACTTGTCCTTGTTGCAGAAGTGAGGCTCCCTTTAACATTCGTGGGACATAATACAAATTTGCGCGTGTAGTATTGTGGTATGCTGGTAAATAATTGATTTCGTTATGAAGAAATATTGGATAGTCCGTGTTACTGCGAGAGTATACAAAGAAATTAATGCACAGGACATCCCCTCGGCTTGCGGTATTTTTGTTTCCTAATCAATTCTTTTATGCTTTAGGGACTCTACCATATCCGGATAGCCCATAGGTTTTTAACATTGAACCCGTGTAGGTATCTTGTCTTTTCCTGTTGTTTTGATAAGGAGTTTGAGTCAACAGTTGCTTTAATTAGTTGTTGATCCTTCGCCAATAAATTGCCAGTTTCCAGTAGGATTCCATGACGTTGTACTCGTATACATACAACATAGTGCATATCTCTGATAGCTTGTGATTGTGATAGAATTTGTAAATGGTGGTGCGCCTACGTAAAATGCACTTCTGAGTTTTATGTTCTTGCTCAGCAGTAGAACAAAGCCTCGAGTTGATCTTTGATATCTTCTTGAAGTCAGGAGTATAATTGACCAATTAGAGCCTAGTACAATACTCATACACACTAATGCAACAGCTTGAAATGATGTACTAGTCTTATGTTGTTCACACAGTTTAGATCGATGCAGATGCCAATGATATGGATATGGATTTGTTTAAACTGAGTATTGTTAAGTTACATATGCATAAAGTTTAAAGTAGGTAATAGTATTGTACGTTATGCGGACACACAGTTTTAACGTTTACGTGTTTTATTGTGCATAGCTCTTATGTCAGTGTGAGTTGTGTTTTTATGCGTCCATGTCCGACACAAAAAGACCAACAGCATAAATACCGACAACATAATTACCGAATTTTTTTAAAACTTTGATTTGGCATGTTTGTAAAATAATAGAAATCTCGAGACACGACCAGGGGACTAGGCAATGCCTAAGTAGTTCACGTTAATATAATACATATGTAGGTAATACATATGTAGGTAATACATATGTAGGTAATACATATGTAGGTGAGCGCTGTAATATAATTATATTAACCTATTAATTAACCTAACCAAACCTCACCTAAACCAACCTATATATTGTATAGTGCAGTTTGTTTTTTGTAGTGTCGGCCGATCTCTTTGTGTCGGTCTTTTTGCTGTCGGTCTTTTTGTTATCTGTCTTATGACGGACTACGGGTTTTTATATTGTCCATCTCGTAACTCATGGTACATTTAAGTAGTTTTACATGGAATAGTTACTGCTATTTCGGAGTTAGAGAGCTAATTTGAGAATATTATGAGCCTGCCAAAACTACATAGTATGTATACTACAGTATGAAGCTTAATACTGACACATAATATGCACATTGAAGCGGAATATTGGGGCGTTTTGATAACCCGATCGTATCATGCATTATTATACAGCTACATCGGTATCAGATACATTTTACATTATGTTGCCGTAAGAATATTATCATATCATCCTGGCTTCAATAAATGCTGTATTATGTACACATACATGAATAGTATGAGTAACTGGATAGTGATATTGAAATACCGTGTGTGTAAGCTTCATGATTGACTATCGTTGTTTGAATATGATTTTGGACTAAATACCTGCACATAACAGTCATACCACAAATCGCATAACATAAGTTTCTTCCAAAGTCAATGTACACAGACGCTACATAATATTGCAGGCCGGAGACGAAAACCCCAGCATGATGATTTTGTTTTTTTCTTTGCATTCGAGCCAAAGCCGCACATGTTGCATTTCATATTGCATGCAGGGCGACTGGCGACACGATATCTGCCAAGTGTCAAGTGAGAGGAATAAAATGGAATTCGAAATTGAAGTGTAGCATTCCAGTTCGGCTACTCTGGGCAAGCTCTCTCTAAGTGGGTTATGTTCTGTGATTGATGATTGTGTAGTGGGGTATGGTTTTTATCACATTATGATTCTTAGCTATCAAATATCCTGTCAAAACTGAAATTAGCCATTTCACCTTTCAGCACTTTGTGCACTTAACCCGTTTCGTTTAAGATATATGCCTGCGCCATGTCCTTCTCCGAATTGAACAACATCCTTTTCAGAACCCCATAATTCAATTTCCGTTCCAAATTAAATGAATAAGCTACTATATCAGAGCGAGGCATGTACCCTTTGTTTTTGCTCGGTTCTCTGGTGCGAGTTACCTATGATATTATGCCTGTGCGTTGTTTAGTTTGAAAACCCTTCTCCAGCTAGAAATTAGAAATTATTCAATACCTGCTTTGGGAATATTCTGGGACTGTAATATAGCGTGTGGTGTGTGTGTAGCCGTCTTAGGCCGATGAATAAGGAGAGACCGGATTTGTAAACCCATTTCTTTCGATAAAACTAAAGTCAGAACTCGAAGCTTGTCTCCAATCGCTGAATGTCATGAACTTTGATTCTGTGTAATGAGTTATGAGACGGACGGCCAATATGACGACTGCTTATCACGCCTTCTCGACGAAGATATTATGAGTTAAACCTCTGTTTATTGAATTTAGAACGCATGAATATTCATAGATTCTGTTGCTTCTCATGCTCTTGTTGTTTATGCATCTTGTTTCATTTCAGGTAAGAGCAAGGAAGCGGAGATAAAGCGAATAAATAAAGAATTGGCGAATATCAGAAGCAAGTTCAAAGGAGACAAAACTCTAGATGGATATCAGAAGAAGAAATATGTCTGCAAACTTCTCTTCATCTTCCTTCTTGGACATGATATTGACTTTGGTCATATGGAAGCCGTCAACCTGCTCTCATCAAATAAGTACACGGAAAAACAGATTGTGAGTTGGAGCTTGGATCAAACACATTCTTCTGATTTGGCATTTTGATTCTGATTCTAATGACGCTTATGTTCCCGTTGTTTATTTCCAGGGCTACCTATTCATATCTGTATTAGTTAATACAAACAGTGACTTGATCCGCTTAATTATCCAAAGCATAAAGAATGATTTGACATCAAGGAACCCTGTACACGTTAATTTGGCCTTGCAGTGCATTGCCAATATTGGAAGTAAAGAAATGGCAGAGGCTTTCTCAACGGACATTCCACGTCTCCTTGTTTCTGGGTAAGACTGGGCCTGATGAATTAGCTTGAACCTGCTCCATTTGGATCCAGTTCAACTTTTGAGTCTACGACTTCATTAGTGTTGAAATTGAGTATAAAAATAGTTCCGTTCTTTTCTCTGTGCAGGGAGACAATTGATGTTGTGAAACAATCGGCGGCTCTATGTTTACTGAGACTTTTCCGTACACATCCGGAAATCATTCCAAGTGGAGAGTGGACATCCCGAATAATTCATTTGCTAAATGATCAACATATGGGTGTCGTCACTGCGGCCTCATCCCTCATTGAGGCTCTAGTAAAACGTTCACCAGACGAATATAAGGGATGCGTGTCTCTGGCTGTTTCCCGGCTTAGTCGGGTAATTAATTTTACCTCTCTCCAATGCTTTCTTATCACGTAGGGCGCGATGTTAATCCTACTCGTTTCTTCTAGATTGTTACCTCAAGCTATACGGATCTTCAAGATTATACCTACTACTTTGTTCCGGCGCCGTGGCTCTCTGTTAAACTTCTGAGATTGTTACAAAACTACCCTCCTCCAGGTAAATTATTTTAACAACACACTTGCACATAAATGGTCAGGATTTATCTACATGGAAGTTTGTTCAATTGTATTGCAGAGGACCCAGGTGCACGAGGTCGATTGAATGAGTGCTTAGAAACAATCTTGAACAAAGCACAAGAGCCCCCGAAGTCAAAGAAAGTTCAGCATTCGAATGCCAAAAATGCTGTTCTGTTTGAAGCCATCAGTTTGATTATACACTCAGATAGTGAGCCGAATCTTCTTGTTCGAGCCTGTAATCAGCTAGGACAGTTTCTGTCCCACAGGGAAACGAATTTGAGATACCTAGCTTTGGAGTCCATGTGTCTTCTCGCTAATTCTGAATTCTCTCACGATGCAGTCAAGAAGCACCAGGACACAGTCATCAATGCACTCAAGGTATGTAAGCCGATTCGCTTAGAAATGAGCTCGTTGAAAGTTTAAATCTGGTTTTTTATATCAAATTGATATGTCCTGTTTTTCTTCAGACCGAACGAGATGTGAGTGTGAGACAGAGAGCCGTGGATTTGCTGTACGCAATGTGTGACAGAAGCAATGCAGAGGAGATTGTGCAAGAGATGCTGAACTATTTGGAAACGGCGGATTATTCAATTCGAGAAGAAATGGTACTCAAAGTGGCTATTTTGGCTGAGAAGTATGCTACGGACTACTCCTGGTACGTGGATGTAATTCTGAACCTCATCCGAATTGCTGGGGACCATGTTTCTGAAGAGGTTTGGTACCGTGTCATCCAAATTGTGGTCAATCGCGAGGACGTACAGGGATATGCAGCAAAGACCGTCTTCGAAGCCTTACAAGCACCAGCTTGTCATGAAAACATGGTTAAGGTTGGAGGATACATTTTGGGTGAATTTGGAAACCTAATTGCCGGAGACATTAGATCCTCACCTGCTGTCCAATTCCGCCTCCTGCATTCCAAGTATCATCTGTGTTCCGTGGCCACTAGAGCTCTTCTCCTCTCAACCTACGTCAAGTTTATCAATCTCTTTCCCGAAATCAAGAACCAAATTCAGGAAATTTTTCGCCTGGACAGTAACATACGCTCAGCCGATGCTGAGTTACAACAGCGAGCGTCTGAATATTTGAAATTGAGTGTCGTTGCTTCGACGGATGTTTTGGTAAGTTCCATTTCAATACTACTACTGTCAGTGTTTACATGGAAATAACCCCGTTGTTATAGCCCTGTGATCCTCTTCAAACCTGCACCGGTTTTTCCACTGGTGAAATACATGCTTTAATTCAGCGTACTGATTTTCATACTAGGCAACAGTCCTGGAAGAGATGCCCCCGTTTCCCGAACGAGATTCCTCTATTCTTGCTATTCTGAAGAAGAAGAAGCCTGGAAGGATGGTTGAGCCCATCGATGTGGCGGGCGGGAAGGAGACGCCGACCATCTCCGCAATAAATCAGCAGCAGCAGCAATATTCTGCTGGAGCACCCGTGCAGCATCAGAATGGACAAACGGACCTCCTGGTGGATGTCATAGGGGACTTGTACTCATCTCAGTCACAAAGTGGAGCCTCCACAGGTCTTGGATCTTTAAAGAGTGTGTCACCAGGTCTGAATGCCATGAATCAACACAATAATTTCGGAAGCCCATCAATCTCAGAACCAGTGGACAGTTTGAAGAAGCTCGTTTGGAAAAACAATGGGGTTTTGTTTGAAAGTGATTTGGTTCAGATCGGTGTCAAGGCCGAGTATCGACTCAACCTTGGAAGAATGACACTCTTTTACGGGAACAAAACAGCATCTCCAATGATGGTAAGTTCAGAGTTCAATTTTACTCATTTTCTAGCAAGAATCCCTCCTTACTTACCTTCTACTCTTCAACTCTTGCAGTCATTTAGTCCGATTATAACATGCCCTGGAGATCTGGCCTCAAAGGTTTCTGTTCAAGTAAAACCGGTAGATTCCAGTGTAGAAGGAGGGGCACAAGTTCAGCAATCGATCAACATGGAGTGCATCGACGACTTTGTGGGTGAGCTTTACCTTTACTTTACGACTTTTTAATGCAACTTCAACACTGTAAACATACAACTTGCGATTGCCTACAACGGAGTTGTGTTTTACGTAAGTAAGTACATCATATTCACAATTCACACACAGTTCTGAGTCAGTCTTGTTAGCTTTTAGCTAAAGTTGAACCCATAACAACATAGCAAGTAACCTGTTAAAAACTAGATGCTAAACAAACTGGCTCAGAACTCTTATGCACTCAAGAATCACTTGAAACTCGGGTGGAGGAGTCTGTGTGTGGTCCTTGATTATATTTATTCTATTGAACTTGAAGCCCGACAAAGAAGCTACTTTATAATAATAATTAACTTTGATAATTTGATCGGTATCGTTATTTTTTGCAGAGTACCCTAGTCTGACTGTCAGCTTCTTCTATAATAACGTGCAGCAGAAATTGAATCTCAAACTTCCTCTCACTATAAATAAATTTTTTGAGGCGTCGGATATGAATGGAGACACTTTTTTTGCTCGGTGGAAAAACCTAGGAGGGTGAGTGACTGATTTCCGAATTTAAATTACGCCTCTTATCATAAGTGGAGTTGCTATCTCGTGTCTTGTAGAGCGCTACTGATGATAAGAGCCTGCGTACGCCGGCAATTGTTGTATTCAGATTAGCAATACAAATATTATTCTATGTTTTTAGAGAGCAGCAAGAAACACAAAGGATTTTCAAGGCAACCCATCCAATGGACATAAGTGCAACTGCTGCAAAACTAACTGGATTCGGCATGCAACTTTTAACTGGGATTGATCCAAACCCAGATAACTTTGTATGTGCGGCCATTCTGCACACCAAACATCACCAAATCGGCTGTCTCCTACGTCTTGAGCCTAATAAACAAGCACAGGTGAGAAACCAGTACAGCACAAATGCAATAAGGGACAATGTACAATGTGCATTGTGCCTGCATATAAAATAAACCTTAATTTTGTATTTCTATTTTTCCCCACAGATGTATCGTCTTACTGTTCGAGCGAGTAAAGATTCAGTCTCCAAACAAATTGTAGAACTTTTGGGCGACTACTTTTAGAAAGTTCTGTTCGGATATAATTCAATAATTAGTTGTAAACGAAAACCCGTGATCAACAACAGTTACACAAGCTATCACAAGGAGTAATTGGGAGAAGAAAGGCCGTGAAACAAGTTAGAATCTGAGTAGACTAGGGAAACTACAGTTAACAACACGAGTGCAGAGTATGGAAAAAACAATCTTAGGAAATTCAGAATCTTTAGGGAGAGAGGAAATTAATGAATAAGCAATTATGCATGTGGGAGTAGGATAGGGAAAAATAATACCATCATCATCATCATCACCGTCTCAACATCTCATCTTCAGTTCTGCCTCTGAAAACTCAAATCTCTAAAAAAAACTATAAAATATGGAAGAATTAATGAAGGAAACAAAACAAAAGATATTGTTTATTTACTTGCTATTTGTATTTCGCTGTACATATTCCTCAAATGTGTGTGTCAAAGACAAATAGTAAATTATATTATGTATTTAGAGTTCTAGACTTACGTTTCACTTGTATTCTCAGAACGGAATTCATTTCAGTCTGGGTCAATGAGTACGATTGATTGCTGTTAGTGTTTGAATGTTACATGTTAAACTATTATAATTACTATTCTATGTGGCAGACAGACTGTACGGATTATTAGAGTTTTTGGTTCTGGTTGGGTTTCCAGCCTTTCATCTTACAGACTAGACGTTGTAATAAATGGTCTAAATGTTGGACTAAATGGACAAACAACTCTCCTTCCCCTTTGTTGAATATTTAATTATTTATTCACATTTACATTTATTAATTTTTGAGATCCCTATGTTAATTTTATGCTAGAAAACGTTGACACGTGCATGAAATGCATTTATGACCCACAAAAGCTATCCAATTGCATCAATGAACTGACAATTGTGATTGTCAACTGACATCCGATTCTTAGTTCGAGTCAGCGTAACAAGAGGCTATTTCTGTCTTCGACATCTTCCTCAACGTGTTGACTTGAAATCAAAGTTGTTTGCACGCTACGCGACACCGGAACATGTTGCTCGTAAAATCCGTCTCGTTTCTCTAAAAGATTCAAATTCAGACATCGGACTAGAGCGCTTCCATCGTACTCCCATGTCTAAAGTAAGTACTTGACACCTGACACTTGACTGCAAGTACATACAGCATATTATATTTTTGAATAGCACGCATCTTTCATCGCTGCAGATCCTACATTAAGTAGCATATATTAATATCCTACAATAATATACATACATAGATTGCTGTGAGGCACACATATTGACTCTGACTGAATATTATACAAATTGGACAGATTAAGTTGAAACGTAAATATGGAATCCGCACACCTTAGTTAATTGAAGTTGATTCGAAGCTAAAATCTTGTTCTGAGGAAAGTCTACATAGTTTTGAATTTGGAAATATTAAAATTAATGATTTTATGGTCGCATACGTTGTGGCCGCATATTAGATACAAGATCTGCCTTCAGGACGAGCAGAATGAAACCTTAAGTTGACCTGTAGTTTGACCCGAGGAAAATGTCAAAATTATATCCAGAGTATACTGCTTTATTCTCGGATTCGCACCGGCGCGGGTCACGGGAGGGTGCGCTCGCAATCGCAACCGCGAATAAACAGTACCTGCTTGGATTTGCATTAAATGACAAGTAATTAGGGGTTTTATATTTCCTATTCTTGAGTTCTGGAGAGATGTTTGGGAAGCCAAGAGTTAGTATAAAGGGTGAGTTGGTGCAGTAATTAACGATGACAATGGAACGAGGAGTTAGTACCATGTATTTGTATTGTATTCCTATTCGCCCCAATAATTGGATGGTTTATTCTGTTTAATGCCATATTCCCTGAGACCAAAATATAAGACACAAAGTTTAACGTTCGGCATTTCCATCAACCAAATAAAATGGTGTTTCTTCATTCTATCAAGAAGCACCAAAAATTCCAACGTGTTTCATTACTCGAGCTTGCATCTTGCATCCCATCTTCATAGCTCTGAAATTCTGCTACTAGCATTATATGCTTCATGTACTGTATATAAAATGATTGATAATTCCAAAATTGTCTTGCATCGGAATTAATCAATTAGCAATGCGTTGATGGTAAAAAAGAAGTTGGGTCTATGTAGCACAAGATTTGTGAAGATTCTTACTGATGAACCCATTATGAAATTACCCATTGAAAAACACATAAATCAATCAATCCGGTCAAGTTGTTCGAATCTCAATAGGCATGCACTCATGATTCATCGCAGTTCAACTGTTTACAATATTTGTGTCCTCTGCTTTAATTGAATAGGGAAGGGGATGCATGCGGCAGATAGATGAATAATTTGAAGTAGTATAGGGATGTATTGTAATTATATATCGTCTATATTAACGTTGGCAGTTCAACCTGAACCTTACTGCTTAGTTTCGATTCAGATTGGATCATCCAGTATTCGATATGATCAAGTTGAGTCAGTTTGCACACATGGATCATGGATCTGTGCAAAGTTCAAAGCGGTTGGCTTCACCCTTTGATTGAAAGGTCTCAAATTAGTCGTCAATTCAGTATGAAATATGAAACCATTCCCAATTAACACTCCGATCACTGTTCCTTCTTGAAACAAAATACCACTTTCAGTGGTTTGCAAAAACAGGCTGAAGTAGTACTGTATTATTTTGTATTTTAAGACGTGATAACTTAGATTTACGATAATCATCAATTTGAATTAATAGGTAACATAAAGCTTTACTGCAATATTATTTAAAGAATTAATCGTATTACAATATTTACCGAAGATGCTTATTTACTAATATAATGCTCCATAACTTTCATGCATACCTATTAAAATTACAAGCAATGGGCGAACCCGAGCCAAACACTGAACCAAGGACTAGGGTTCAATTCCCAGCATAAGTCGGACAACTTGTTGGTCCATAATTCTGGTCATAATGCTGACATAATTCAGTATCCGAAATTTTAAGTTACTACAATAAGAGTAAGAGTAGTAAATAGTTCCACCAAGGATCTTAAAGGTAATAAGCTATTGTTTCCTTCCGAAAATAGCGGCCAACTTTTAAGAAAAAATTCATGACACAATAAGTTGATTGACACCAGCAAATACCAACGAGCAGTACCTAATGGTAATGGGAAATGTAAACGAAAGAAATAACCATACTATGCTTACGCCACGCATGCATGAAAGGGTATTTTTGAAAGTATATATTTCAAGTTTGCCGAGTCGGTGGAAGAATAATCTAATTTGATTAAATACAAATTCATATTGTAGATCCGTACAATTTGGAAAACAATTTGCAGAAACCCTCGCAGAAGATCCTTATCAGTTTTAATAAGGTTTACTGTTAGTATAATTAATTAAAAATCAACAATATCTTTAAATTGTAAATAACATTGAATACTCGAGCATACTCATTATCATTTAGATAATTTAACAGAGGAAATTGACAGTGTTGTATGTTTGGTTTCCGCGTCTAATCGGGTGGGTCCAGCAGTTCCAGTTTCCATTAGCCGTATTTTGTATTTAGCTCTGCATCCATCGTAAGGGACTACTGACTACTGCACTGGGACCTGGGAGTTCAGTTGACAAGAAAAGCCGCAGGTGGGGCGGCTCGGGTTAACACAATATCAGAGATTTTCTTTCCGACATACTGCAGCACATTTCGTATTTTGCAGTCTATGTATGTATGTATAGCGTGGCGAGGGAAAATGCAAGTCATGAGAATGAATGGGAAGGGCAATGGCCCCAATATATGCACAACGCACAACGCCATGGATTGGCAGGCAAAGCATGAGGGATTCTCCGAAGCCCGCCAATTTTCAAAAATTTAGATTTAGTTGGATTTATATCGTAGCAAAGACATTAACTTCCTGAACTTTCAATTTCGATTTCAATTTTTCATACTATTTATAATAATTATCTGCTTGATTAAAAATAGAATACGATTTTCAAAATTTACACTTTTAATAACCTTGTAGTTGTCCGAATATTGGTTTCTGCTTGGTGAGCTGAAAACAGGCAGGCTGCCAATAATATTTGCGTTGTCATGGGCACCATTGTTGACATTTCTGGCAACCGTCTACTTCAAGAATTTTGAGTCTCAAACTACATAGCAATTAGCAATAGTGCAGAAATTAGTTCCTATATTTTGAGTTCTTCCTCTTCTACTATCGCATCAGACGCCGGACAGGACAGTCTACCCGGAACAAAGTAGCTCCGATTTCGATCCAGTTTTGTTGTCGCTGATTCATTTGAGCTTAGCTGAGCTGAAGAACACCACCAGGGATTGGTCAATTAGTTCTCTGTTACAATGGCGAAACCGGATTCTGATAAGTATCCGTACCACGTTAACCTCATTGAACTCAAGACTGATAATCCTAAAAATATCCGGCTCTACCAGAACCCAAGTGAGATGACAAGATACCTGGGCTCCACAGTTCCTGACGCTGCTCAGTCTCTTACTGACTTCAAGAAATATGGAATTTCTGAACGGAGGATTGGTATCAATTGTTTCCTAGACAAAAGTTGGCCAGAAAAGTTTAGCTCACCCTTTAAATCTTTGGACAAAGATACAAGGTAAGAATTACTAGTATTAAAAAAAAGTCACCTTAACATCATGCACAGGGAATTACGCCGAAAACTTTTAATTTGCAGGAATCCACATCCCGACATTATCGGTAATCAGACGGCATTTAAGTCTCTCCTGGCTCCCAACTCGGGTCCGATGTTATATCTGGCCAAGAAGTGTTCTGGGAATCACAGTGTTAGTCTTCGACTCCTTCTAACACCCGCTAAACCTCAGCAGGACAACGAAGTTCGTGATTCCAATCCAAAAGAAGCTCAGAAACCTAGTTCCAGTCTCCGCGTTGAGTCCGATTCCATCTCCAACGAAACCAAAAGTAACACAAGTGATTCTAACCCGGACCCGGA
Organism: Ceratophysella sigillata; assembly: GCA_034693865.1. Classification (NCBI taxonomy): domain Eukaryota; kingdom Metazoa; phylum Arthropoda; class Collembola; order Poduromorpha; family Hypogastruridae; genus Ceratophysella; species Ceratophysella sigillata. Next base: position 41,183 of record JAQFXY010000039.1, read on the forward strand.
TGATAATGAGCAGTCCAGCCCTAGCTGTTCCACTCAAGGACCCGAGCAAACGACTGGATTCGTGCTTGAGCGGGTTTTGTCAACTCGTCCGGACGGAGGTGAAATTAAATACTACCAAGGTAAATATTACTACATTATTATCATTTTGAAGAGTGAAACCAATCAGCTTGTTGATATTTACAGACATGAAAACCAGTCTACACGGCAGCTTCGCCGCGACGCTCGAAAAGCGTGAAAACTTAGAAGCAATCTCTATACTGTTTACGTCCGAGGTAGATGGGCTTCAATACTCTGAGGATCGAGCCGCCCGATTATCGGCTGATCAGTTCCAGTTTACTGCTGAAGACCTTCAAAGTATTGTCGAAGTCAAGTCCATTAGTACGAGCTTATTTTACCCTCGAACGGCCAAAGATAAGGAGCCGCACTTTTACGAACAGTAAGGCTACCAATATTAGAAACTTTTACTGGTTTTACAAGTTTTTGTGTACTTTTCTGATTTGAAATGTGCTGTTGTGTAGAAATGTATTGCGGAAGTATTGGGCCCAAGGCCGCCTCACGGGACTCGACAATCTTCTTTGCGGAGTCGTTCATATAAACCAAAGTCCAGTAAGGTCAGTAATCAAAGAAGTATGGAACTTAAGTGTTCAACAAATACCATCAATGCTTCAGACTGCACTGAAGTCGAAAGATGCCTGGAAGCGACCCTTTCCTGAGTCTGTTCTCAGCGAAGACGAACGTACTAGAACCGCGGCCAATGCTCGATTTGAGGTTGGTGCTTGGTATAAATATATGTATTTCAGATTTTTTTGATCTCGTAAATATTCGAACATCTATGTATATACAGGCCTGGACTGAGATTCAATGCTTCGAAGCATTTCACCAGGCTCTCAACGCTATCAAGTTAAACATGCTCGACTCGAGGCCTGGCGATTTAGTTTACTTTGTCGTTCACAGAGGAAGCATTTCGAAAGTTCCCGAGAAGCATAACAAAGAAATGATGAGAATCAATTCGTCTGTGCAGTTCAAAGTGAACCATGTTCGGAATCAAGTTATCGATACATATCAATTTCGGGAGTCAGTTATTGGGACATTTCATGAAATGGGTAGATGTGGGAGAGAGCTAAAATTCCTGAAGGCCTGGTCTCCAGAAGACATGAAGCTAAATCGAACACTTGACAAAAAGTCCAAAACTGTTTACTTAAAACTAATGTTCAAAGTTGAGAGTGATGCCACCAAGTTTTTGGCTACTTGGACAAATCCCAGGCGAATCAAGGATCACCACATTGAAGCATCCTGGTTAACGCCCTACTGTACGATGAGAACATTCTGGTAATTTGGGTTACATTTCGGATACAGCGTCTAAGTTAAAATACAAAATATTAACTACCTATAAGCTTCTACGTGTGTTAAGGTTACAACAATAGATCAGTATATCAGCATAGATCAAAGTATGTCACTAGTCTTATTCATGTGCTTGGATGTAAAAGATTGGGTGCTGAAAAATGATCGGACAATAAATATTGGAATATTCGTGCTTCTTCTTGTTCAGAAATGTATAAAAAATATTATTAATAATATTAATACCTACAAAAATTCATTAAGCGGTCTTAGGAACCTCGCATAAACGTGGCTAGAACGAAACACCTCATAAGAGCGCCATATGTGGAATTGACTGGGTGACGACGCTCTTTTGATTTTGTCGCTATTATGAACTGGAAGTCGCTAGAATGCAAAACATTCGGATGTGCCTGAAACACAAAATCTAACCCATCCCAAATAGTTTGGCCATAATCTCTGCTATTTCCAATTGGTGCATTATGGACAGTAATTAAAATATATTTGTGTGTCATTGGATTGATCTTCAAATAGTAAAGTTAGGTTTAATTTGTCAAAAGTAGTTAAATAGGATGAAATTAGTCTAGGAAACTTCTGCGGTGGAATTTTACGAGGATTCTTGATTTCCAGACCAATTGTTCGTAGAACCTTTATCTCGGAGACTTGGGGAACAGTGAGAGTAAGTACCTACGAATAAGCATGTAAGGCGAAAAGCTAAAAAAAACAGCTAAAATTGCTTTGGAGACATAACCTAACCTACCCCAACCCTACAATCTACATGTGTTAGGTAGGTTAGGTACTTATCGCATAATGTGCACTCGGACACACGCTATTTAAAGTGCCTGAATCCGGTTCTGGAATTTTTTTCCCGTACCTAAATACTTTTTAATAGACAATTTAAAAAAAACAGTTTAAACTGAAAATTACAGACTATAAGCATACATTTCGTATTTTAAGCCCGTTTTCTAAAATTTTATCTAGAATGAGCTACACTGTTGGACCAAAATGAGATATCCATACACAGACGTACATTTCGTGTATTTGAAGGTCCTGCTTTGCTTTATCTGTCATGCGCTTTTGAGGTTATCTACTGTCAATTATTTACAAAAAAAATCAAGGTCAAACTTTTGAGCAACGAAGCTTCTCTGCTGCCTGTAAAACTTGTTTATAAGCGCGTCTAGTTAAACGCGTGATCACTTCCAATATCAATCAGATGCATTCAATCTACAGCTAGCGTTTTATCTAAAAAACGTTACCGACGACAAACGGAAGGAGGGAAAGGGCAATCAATAAGTAATGCCCTACAATTGCAATGAGAGAACCTACATAAATTTATTTTTGTACATCAAAGAGTGTTCAGCTTATCCTATTTATAAGCTTCTGCTGAATTATGTAGGTTTCTTGCTAATAGGAAAATATAGGTTACAGAAACTTAGTTACTAATAATGCTTTTCAATCTGACTTTTCCCGATAGAGTATTTTCAATACCGTCCTAGAAATTGGTTCAATCGTAAATTACAGCATCAGTTTGAGTCGTCGAGTTTCCATTCAAACCCAGAGACTCTGATTTCCATTCGTCTCAGACTTCTGAGCTGTAAATAAGTCAGCAGCGCCTACTTAAATAGATTCTATTGTATTGGTTCTGAGAAGCCGGTCTATATGGATGGCAGAGATGGTCTAGGAAGGCAGGTCTCTGGAAGGTAATGCATAAATCGATGATGCAGGAAGTGCAAAAATGTGTAATTTTGTGTGGCCCGAACAAGGAACGCACAAGAGTGCATGCTGAGTGATAATTTATGGGGTTTTTGATGGTAAGTACCCATTATTATCGTGTAACACGTAAACAATGTTACTTATTGACACACGCCAAAGGCCGCAGCGAACAACAGCAAAAATGAGCCAGTTTCCGAATCAGCAATTATTTTTCTTAACCTCAAGTCCAACATCAGTCAGTCTGACTGGCACCCACGCCACGGAATTATTGCATGTAGATATGGTAGAGACTTGCCACTTCTTGGAGATATAAAACTCGACATAGGAGATGCATCTGTGAGTTTAAATTAGTTAAAATTCCCGTTAATACAGGGTGTGTAAATACTTTTGGTGCGGTGGTTGGTACACAGGTACCCAAAGGAAATAAATATTTGACCTCGACCTCTAGCTCTGTTGGTTGAGCGTGTGTATATGCATGCCCGTACTTGAGTGACACGGGATTCGGGATTTCGGGATTGTTCTAAACCTTTGTGGGAAACTTTGTCGCAGGGAACTTTTAATGCAGAATTCAGAAAAATCATTTATGTATCTGTGATTAGATCATTTGTCAAAAGATGCATTAAAAAACAAGAAGTTGAAATGTTCCAACGGTACTTAGTCGATGTCGATACTCGATACATTTATGCGGATCCAATGTTTAACCAAAGTGTGGATGAAACAGTCTAGCCGAGTCGAGACCGAGGTTGCGATATTACGCTAGGTATTAAATTACAATTGAATTGCTTTTGAGACAAAGGCATGATAGAGGAAATTTAAAGTTCGGTTCAAGTGTCCTCATACATTGTATCTTGTATCTATTTTAATATGTTAATTTGAAGCAAAAAAAATGCTACAGCTACTTGTACAGTTAAATAAGTAAGAAATTACTGAGCGTGTTGTCGTACAAATTACTCATATTCAGTTTCAATAACCAATAAATCGAGACGGATGATCATTTCAACATTGTCGTTAATTATTTAAATGAAAAGTAACTTGTCACTTCATATTTCACAATTCATGGCTATCCTGCTCTTGACAAGGCAAATGTTCCCTGCGAAAAAGATCTCACGAAAAAGTCCTTTGATATCAGCAGAAGAATGTAAATTGTGATCAGGTTACTTTCAGTTTGGTTAGGTTAATATACCATATAGATCAGATGACATTTCTAATACAAATTATAAGGCTCGATTTGCTGAAAGTATTTTAGTTGGACAAACTTAGACGAAGGAGCATTTTTAAGATGAAATAATTTTTTGCGTATCGGAATAGCAGTTTGTCTCAGCAACAGCGGCTTACTCGCGTTATTAAAAAAACAAGCATTCTTTGCCACATTCCTTTTATGACCTGTATTTATATTAGGATGAACGCGATTTAATGAAATATTAATAGCATTATGTTAGGTTCGATATATTCTACTCAAGTTAATGGTAATACATGGCCATCTCGCTGCGAGGCAAAAAAAAAACGTATTCAAGTGCGTCGTTAGTCAATTATTGCTTTGATTAAAATAAGAATATCATTATATGTTCAGCTTAAGGCATGTTAGATGGTACTTCAGTACAACCGGCTAAATGTTTAATTCTATCTATCCACCTTCGTGTCAAAATGGTTCAAAATGAAACATAGCGTGTCTGTCTGTCATATTCATAGGTAAAGCATGTATAAAGCTCGGTCAATTAATCGGGGATCCTATGTTCCGTACTTTGCACTGATTCGATTCGTGGGTTGCTAGTATTATGAGTAAGGCTCGGATTCGGGCATATTTGCATGTTTTTCTTCGGTAACAATTAGATCCCCAGACTTCGAATCTCGACGGATCACATCCCAAGGACCCCACAGTACCAATCTTATAGTGCATATTTTTGCATATTTACAATTTAGTGTATGTATATTGCATATTTTAATATGCCGAGCATATTTTCGTTATTTCGTAGATATTAACTGCATATTTAGCAGTTTTGCAGAAAATTTTAGTTTAAAAATACATAAAAATCATAGATTTGCAGTTGCAAAGTACATCAATCGTAAACTTCATGACAAAACTGGGCAACTTCCGAATAAATTGCAACTATCGCCTATTCATTTAGCAAGTTTTAAGTTCGCTCCGTAACTAGAGCTTTTATTTTGCATATATATGCGCATATTTTGGCGTTTTTTAGTGCATATTAGCCGTGCCTTAATTATGAGTTTTACGTGATTAATCTTGTAGTAAATAATTTCAAGTCAGCAAATGGAGTTCTTGAGTTCCTTTTGACAATGAATTCCAATTTTACTGTGGGCAAAACTGTAGGTAATAATAAGCCAAATTCTTGAGTCTCTTATTTCAATTGATTGCTCTCCAGGTCAACTACAGGTATTTATGAATGAAACGATTTTTAGTTTAACGACACACTCGTCTACACTTTGACGGAAGAATAGTAAATACCTACCTGACCTAAGAAAACAAATCTACGCCTTCTCAAGGGCTAGAAGGCAGGGCTGCTCACTGTTAACTGGCCAAGCAAGCTCATTATAGTGAAAACTGGAGAAGTGCACTGGCTCTCATAAGCTTTCCATTCAACTGGCTCAAGAGCTCAATTCTGTGGCGCATAGAAATGTCACCAACTGGTCAACTCGCTCTGAAGTTATGAAGTGGTTGTTGATCATTGAGAAGCTGAGGAAAAGGTGAGTCCAAGGAATTATGAAGTGACGTGAGAGATGATTATCCTTCTTCTGTTCATTTCCGCACGGCTCAGCGCTGCAGGACAGAAGTCGTACAGTGTCTGGTTGGCTACAACTTTCCGCATGCTAGGCCTCTAAAGCTAATCAGGCGACGAAAATTCCAAATCTCCAAAATGTTATTGCATCGTAAATGTCAGGCCTAATCATGTCATTATGCTTGGGTCCCCAGCGTCTTCTCAGAGAACTCAACTCAAGATTTGAGAGTTTTGAGAGAAGGGCTGAAAACAATAATAGGGAAATAATGCGAGTCAATTTATGATCCATCCAGATCCTATCTCACTCGACACCCTTCACAATAATCCCAAAGTTTAGTAGCACAGGAATCCCAGGCTAAGTAACTGTCCGCTTCTGAGCCTTGTTCTCTGATCTTGCCGTGTCCACGGGATTACGCTCCTCAGTTGATCATTACCTATGTCCATTTAGCTCCTTTAAAATGGATTAGAATAGGCTAGGCTCAATACAGACAGACCAAGGTGAAACGAACTTCTTGACACTTTGCAACTTTACACAGAACTGGTCGTAGCGAGTTCGTAGCTTCCATTACAGAAAATAATGCACCAGGATCCCTTGTAATTTGGAATATTTCCATTAGATGCATGAGATACGATAAAGGCTTTCCTGGTTCTGTAATGAAATTAAATGTACTAGATTTTGGCATTTGACCCAAGCTTAACCTAACCAATTCCCCTGTGACCCCAGTAGCTGATTTCAAACTCACTCCACTTATTTACATACATACAAACTCACCTAACTTAATATAACTTCATATAACCCTGATATAACGTAAAATACAAATGAATGAGATATGTATCGTAACTAACGTATCTTCTACTGTAATGCTTGCGGTAATCCATGCTGATGCTTTTAACGTGTATACCTTAAGCAGTATCGTAAAACAACGTGTGAGTGACTTCCCTGCAATAGCCATAATGTTTGGATCTTTCTTCATTTCAAACTGGTTCAATAGTTAATTATACAATAAATCAGAAAATTGGATGCTAGGATAAAGAATAAACAGATGTACAGTTTGTCATTCCGTATGATTTGGGATACTAGAGAACGTCTGCACTAAAAAAGTCCCTGGAATAATGCTACTCCGAGTTGTGAAGCTTTGTGTAGATCTGGCTTGAGCTCTCGTCAAAGCCCTTCCGCCTATTCTTCTTCCTGATAAAGAAGAGTAAAACATCTTACAGTTTTTCCAGGAAAATCGGAGAATAGGAGCGGTGTGTGCAGCAGAGGCTTTTGGTAATAATAACTGTCATGCCCAAAGTCCAGGTGACAAATTAATCCCCTTCCCATCATATTTCTTCTTCGTTTTAACCAATGTAACTATTTGTCACCAAAAGACCTCAGATGCCTTCTATGTTACAGGCAGCAGATTATATTAACACACATGTTCCGTTCAATTGAGCGTAGGCCCGATTTGGTACGGGAAAAGCCGGGCACTGGTTTGGACGACAAAAAAGCTTATGGAATCTGCAAAAAAGTTTGCTGCAAAAAGTTTCATTCAAAAAGTTCCCCAGATAAAGTCCCGCTGTTTACCCTTTGACCTGAAACAGTGAAATATGGTTTGGCTAAGCATGAGTTAGGTTACTGCAGACTAGCCTGGATTGCTTGTGCCTTGTGATTGAATTGGAATATCTAGAGGGGACTTTTTAGCTAATTTTTTCAATAGAATTTTTCCGTGGAAGCCAAGGGTAATTTTAAGATTTTCTGAAATGTGTTTGAATAATTTGCTTTGACCCGCACGTATGAAATTGTAGGATTTGAGTCAAACTCGACTCCTTGCCTCCATTGAAGGAGACAACAACAAATAGAAATAGACGGGGAATAGGGGAAAGGGAAAAGTTGTCAGGTGAGAGAAAAGGTGTAAAATGTGTCTTTTGTATTTGTGAGCAAGAAGCGGACGAGGGCCGACGGTGTCTTTGGCTTCGTGTGCGGTTCCCCTTGATAGGCTGATGGCATTACTCTCTTTCCCTCTCGTTATAATGACTCAGGAAGATGTCAATTTCTTCCTATTTGGGATTTCCTAGGCTGGATACTGGATTTATGCTCAGGCCAGCTCAAGTGACCAGAATTGGTCATTCTCTCAAACACGCAGCTCCTCATGTCGCTCAATCTCCTCATTTCACTAACACCTTTTTTGGACTCAGTCACACCGTTCTTGTTGATTTGGACCAACTATTGGGATCTCACTTTGCTTCTGTTCAGGAAATTCATGGATTCAATCCAATATGCAAGTCTTTTCAGTCCATGGCATTTGCATGCTCCGATAATTGGACAAAGTAGTGACATGCTTCCATTCGTTTAACGTAAAGGTTTGAGCCACTCACAGATTAAAATATCCATCATTTTGTGCGTTACAGTCTTGCGGCTATTGTCGCAACGGCAGGATCTATTGTTTCGGTACCAATGTCGTATGTAGTAGAAAGTAGATCACATACTGACAGTAACACGTGTGGCAGTACGTGATCTACAATTTGAGAAAAATTCAAAATTTTAGATCACGTACGCCATGCAGTATGTGATCTACGAAAAATAGATCACATACGACATTGGTAACATTGTTTCCACTGCACCGCACGTTCCTATTTCCGAACGTCTGCGTCCACCGCTTACTGTTGCCCGTAGCCGCACAGCAAACTGAGCATAACCGCCTATTCGACGCACAGCGGAAATGTAACATGTCACCTGTTATCTCACATTCAATCCGCTATTAATAATTATGGTCATCTTCAACGTGTACACAAAATCGGATGAATTATAAAATATATTACTATAAATAGCAGCAAGAGTAAAGCATTTGGAAAATGTAAAGACCTCATCACTAAATCCACGCTTGCTAACCATTTGCAATATTTTGTATTGGAGACAAGACACTGTGGGTGCTGTAAAAAGTGCAACCGTTCGTGTCCTCTGACCACGCATCCTTCCAGTGAAACTGTGAAATAGGAGAGATGACATTGAAGAGATGAAGACAAGGTGCGTGGGCCAAACCGTCGATTCAGCCCTTTAATAATACAATTATCCTCCTGGCCTAAACTGGAGTGGAATGGAGAACACGAGAACGACGGCATGCCAACCACACTCACGTACATTTCCACTGATTAACTTCTTATCTTAAATATGTAAATATGACTCTGGACAAAGGGTTTGTCTCGCGTATCGGGTTGCATGAAGTAAGAATAGTGAGAGACAGGCGGAAATCGGAGTCTTGCCCGTGTTGATCCAGTGGCCTAGTGGATTTCATTCAGATCAGAGCAGAAGTCCAGATGAGGGAGAATTGTGTGGACGTCAGGGAATTGGGCAAGATAAGCCTCAAGCTCATTTGTCATCTCGGATATCAACAATAGACAGGCTCTGGCTCCAATGCCGCTCTACTGGCCAATCTAATTTCCTTTTCCTGACTATTAACTACAGACCTATCCCATTAGCAACTCATGAACAAAGATCAGGAAAATTAATTGAGCTTATCGCAAAGTGAAAGATTCTCGTCTCCATCCGTCTCCAACACTGGTTATTGGCACAAGTCAGAATGCATAACTTGCATTGACTCGGGGCGCCGGGCTGACGCCAGTCAAGATCAGGATCAACACCGCTTTCGCCACAAAGATTTCTATGATGCACGTCTTAGAGCCTATCGGGAATTTTTTTTAACGTAATCAACGGAAGGATTTGTATATATTTGTATTTCGAATACTGGATTTTTTACAATAATATATCGTATGATTATCAAATTCAAAATATGTCCATGAATGGACACGCAAAAAAGCAAAAAATTGGACAGACAATTAAGATAGTTGAAAACTGTCAATGTCCGCGCAAATTAAATTCAACTCTCAGCACGGAAAGCCACGATAATAAGAGTGTAAGTCATTTAACCTACATGTACATTGGGTTCACTATTCAATATACCTATACGATTGCAATTTGGGATTGAATTATTTCATATTTGAATTATTTCATATTCATTATTATTGAATCTGTCGTTTTTTTTTGTTTTTTTTACAAGTTTTTATTTTTATTCTAAAGAGCAAGAACTTTGCTACTTTGCGCATCGCCCTTGTATCAAATACATGTCACCTTTACAAAGGTGTTATTACCCTTTCGAAGATTTTGCTATAATGACGTTGTCACTCTTAGTGATTTTTTAGCTACTGCTCAAGCGGAAGTTGTAACTCTGGACTCTGGATGGACTCAAATTGATTGCTGGGCTCTAGAAAACGGAATATATTTTGGGAAGGTGAACAAAGGCGGAATGCACAATGAGATGCCTTAAATATTTTTAAAGGGCAAGAGCATTCTGGCCGAAGGGTCAGTCTCTTTTGTGGACCCAATGACTGTGTAATATGTAATATAATACCGTATTGTTGTCCTTGTATATTTCACTCATGTAATTTGCGTGGAGAGGCTCAGGGCACAGGTATATAAAGGTATGAGCGGATAATAGAATAATAATCCCCAACAAAGCCCCAGTGCCTACCCCAAAAACCCCGTTTCCACTGCTTGCCACCGAATTAGAGCTCTTCCTATATAATTACACTTGAAATGACTTTCCTTTATTTACCTTCCGTGCAGAGCCTCGTTAACTCACCTGGACCCTTATTTTCCCTTATTAGTTCGACTCCAAACAGAACAGTTTGGTTCCATCCCATTCCACAAAGAGTTCCGAAATCTGTTCAAACCCTTGCGTCGTGTACGTCCTAGGCAATGGCACTAGCAGCCTAGCCGGGTATTCCCTACTAAAATCCTAAGGATGAGCTTGTAGTTTACGGGCCCGGAAAGTCTATCATCATTCCCATGTTTGGATTAGCATTGCATTCCACGTTGAGGCAGGCACTGTGCCTAGTCACTGAGCAATTATTCACAAGTTATCCAAATAGGCGAGTTCCCCAAATAGTTCTTTTCAATATTTCAAACCCTCAGCCCTCTCGTTAATGTCTGCTTATGTTTTTCTTCAACTAAAAAAGGAGTTGAGGCGGCTTCCCTTGACGCATTCGGAATTATAGAAATCAGGACCGGTTCTTCTAGCTAGACCAACTTTGCAGCTGCCTAGATTATCCACCAGATTTGGTATTTTTTGGGAAAATTTTTTTCGACCGGCAAAAAATTGACTTCTTTGGCAAATCTTGTCATATGTATAAGTTAGGTTAAGGAATCTGCCGGAAATGTCTGATTATTTGTCGGGAAACTCTAATATTTTGACGGGCGACTAATTACAAGCCGTATTTTTTGGGTTATTTGTGATTCAAATTCGATCTGAATCCTGTCCAGTACAGTGAGATACAGAGCGCCAGAAATACCCACACGACAGGTTTAGTACATAGTTGTTTTCGTTTGAGATTTTCGTTTCCATTAATTTTTCTGTCGAAAAAGTAAAATTCTTAAGCACCAAGTAGATAGTCTTAGAATCCCTAAATCCGGCCCTGAAAGAAGTGGGGAAGGGAGCTTGTTGGTTTTCGGGGTTTTTGCTTCTGTTGGCCCTTCCCAGACCCAAATACTATTATATTGACATTAGTAGGCTAGGCAGAGCTGATGATAACTCTGTTATTAGTGGGTTCTTTTCGGCTGTCACTGCTTTGTCACACCTGTCTTTGGCTCTCACACCCAGAAATAGCCTTCATTCACAGCTTAGCATGTTTACCTTACAACAACCTCGTCTCAAGCCCGGCCAAAGAAACATGAGCGGAAGGAAATGGGAATGCTTAACAATGATTCCGGTCAAAATATCCCAATCGGTTGAACCTTTCTGAGGAAAAACAGGATTTTATACATACGAGCATGTGTATGTGCATATGCACCATAACGAGATGGATATGCGATGATTTTCGTGCTAAGGTTATTTGAATTTTGTTGTATTTCCATTCACAAGGCTTCTTCGTTAGTAAGTCCGATTTCATAATTTTTCCTATTATTCATTGTCCACATTCAAATAACCATTATTTTATGATTACGTAAATTTTAATGATATTCAGCTCGGATGTACTAGAAATGATATATTTTTTAAAAATCAACCACATGCTAATTCTATGAATATGGTAAACGCTCCTTCAAGTACAATTCATATATGTTATGGTCTATTATATTTTAAGTAATCTCAATGTACACAATGTGAAAACATTTAATTTAAGCCTCAAGTCGTATCAAGTTTCAGAATCAATAAAGTTTTCGAATTCAACTTGTACATGTGACTATTCTTGTATTGACGATGTAATTAATTCGCTAATTTAATTCACCATAATATGCGAATTTTCATCGCTAACAGCCTGTTTTCAGGGTTTAAATAAATAAATAAACGTTAAACAGAAACCTGAATACAACGCCACTGAAAAATGCTTTTTTCTACTCGTATTTCATACCAAGGCAATCTATCAAAATACAAAAATAATAAATATAGTGAACCATTCAATAAATCGTGGGTTGGTATGACTCATTTACTGTATGATGGATCGATATTTAAAATATTTAATATAATTCACCACGGCACCAGCGGCAGTGACTGTATTGTATGAAGGTGAAAGCATGCTTTCACGCCATGCATAATGCATGTATCCATTCATTCCAGATCAGATGATTTGCATTCCGATTAAAGTGAACGAACGATAATGAAGTTCAGGCACCCACATACCAGACGCTGACACGTCGCTGCACATTTGTCTCAAAGTTTTTTGGAAACTGCACTTCTGTTTAAGTTTTGGCTATTATGCCGTCTTATTAGTTCCCGTCAGCCAACTGAGCTATGTAATTCATTCATGCAGAATGATTATTCAGGAAAATATTATTTACAATAGATCAATTAAGGAAGTTAATTCATATGCAAGCTATTAATATTTGCGTTGTGAAGTCGTATCCACGTACTCGTAGTCATTAATTACACTTTCCTCAAATAACGCCTATTCTTGTTATAACTGAATCGTTAGATGTTGAGCAGGACCTTTATACCTACATAGTTGGAATTTTGAAATTTTGCAAAATTTACTTTACGGGAATGGAACGCGGTTTCGCCAAAGTGTGGTTCGCCATTATGGGTGGGAGCCCATGGTGTCCTTCCATTTTGGCGAAACCAATATCGACCATCGACCACTGATGCCCTTTCACTCGTCAAAAGTAGAAATGAATATTGCCAGTTGATTTGAGAGAAGAATGCAAATACGATACGAAACTAAACGGCCACTGTTTTGTATTGAAGTTACTTATACCACGTTATACCACTTATATACTTTGTTTTTTAAAGTTGTTTTTGAGCAGCAATAGGCAGTTTTGCATTTAATTTACACTACAAAAATAAGATTTTTTAAAGGCTTGTAATTAGTCGCCCCTCAAAATATTAGAGTTTTCAGGCAAATAATCAGACATTTCCGGCAGATTCCTAACCTAGCCTATACATATAAAAAGATTTGCCTGAGAAGTCAATTTTTAGCGGGTGGAAAACTGTTTTCCCTTTTTTAAATATATGCGTGTGTGATGATAGTGTATAAACAAAACATTTAAGCTGTGCCATTAAACGTGATAGTGTCCGTATAAGAAAATGCGTTCTTCACCGTTTCGCCATAATGAGAATTTCAAGTTTCGCCGTAGTGGGGATCGCCGTAATGAGCGGAAGCCCTAAGGCTAGCATTATTTGGGTTTGTTTCGTTGCAGGTAGCCATAAATAGAATTGTGCAATGTGCATTGCTCACGAAAAAACCTTGAATTTTGAGGGTATGAACTTTACGTTGCTCACGCACTGCCTAAGTCTCTTCTGCATTCTGGATCTTCTCATGCATCTGTTCAGATGTCAAATGTCAACCATTATTAGTGTAATTGCAGTGTTTGCGAGGAAATCTCTGGTTCCAGTTTTATATTGGGAGTCACTCTGATATATTAATTTAGGTTATATTCTACGCTCCTCAATGGAATCAGAAAAATTTGCACTAGTCTTCAGAATCTCTCCGGATTGCTCACTCTGAAGCCTTTATTAGTTATTAATCGTGAGTCATGATAATCATCTAATGGCCCTTCACTTTCGATGCATTGATGAATAGCACGTGTTATTCCCATTCCATTACCCTTCACAACTTCTGTATTCCCTATTGTATGCCCAGTCTCTCTCACAGCATGGAATTCCCGAGCCGATGCTGAATAACTGTGCTAGTGCTAACAAATATTGAATATTGAATTAGATCCTTCGGAGTTCTCAGGACGATTTGAAAATTTTAATCGATTACAAAATTTGAGCCGCACAACGCACAATTGGCTATAAGATAGGATAGGTTCAAGTAGGATTACCGGAAAATGTAATCCCGATTACTGAATACTGTAATCTATAGTACGTTGCCCCATGTATCCTCTGTACATTTGAGAGAAAACAATTAAAAATTAAAACCTTTATTCGAATGTTCTGTGCGCGTGTAATCTATAATCTAGTAATCTCAAACTATTAAGATTATAAATTACAGATTAGGTACATATGAATTTATGTAATGAATTGCTGGAATCTGAATACTTTGGGGGGCAGATCTGGGAATGGATCCCATTTTATCCGTGATCTTGGTATCTCTATAATCTCTGCCTGTATTTATTTTATACTATATCAGTTTCCGTCTGTTGGAGGATTTGACATATATTCCGTAACTGTGTCCGCTATCTGAGCCGCTGACAGTCTCAATTGATTTGTTTTTTCTGCCTCATGAAACCTTTTATGAATCTGTTATGGATAAGTTGGTTTAGGCAGATTGACATGGCGAGATTAGGATCAGCTACATTGCCTACTTATGATCACTACTAGAGATGAAACAGTTTTAGTAGGATTTACTATAGAAAGAACTGAATTTACACTAAAGGCTACCTGCAAGGCTTCAATGCAACTTCTATTGTAACTGTTTTTCTGCCACTCGCACTCGTCCCTACGGATCAAAGACGCTTCAGCTCGCTTCCTTTGTGGCTGAATGACTTGAAGAATGAGCATGGAGCTAATGTTTGGATACTCGGCTGCCTTTAACCTGAACCCATCTCCCATTTCAATCAATTGAGTAAACCCACACTTTATGTCGTCACACTATCTCCATTCATTCCCATAACCTCCTAAGTTCTGCATATATTTACTAGCCTAAATGTCTATGTCTGTCAGGCTTTCGATCCGTTATGTTTGGAATTTTGCATAGACGAACCCAAAAAATTGGTACAAATTGATAGCCAAATGCAGCTATTCGTGTTTTTTCCTCCAATATTTGAAAAACTGTATAAATTCAATGTATGACACCAGCTACGACATTCTTACACGGGCTCCGAAACTGAATAGATAGAAGTGAAAGATTTTTTTTTCCTCTTTCGGAAACGTACAAAAGCAATATATAATTTTTTCAAGCGAAAACTTATTTTTCCAAATCCGGATTTTTACCTCAGGTATTGAGTATAAAAGCTAGCCTTTCGGTTTTTGCTACTATTTATGACCCCCGTACTGTTTGTTGGATTTTGGGTATGTCTCTATTTTGAGCCAGGCTCTCTCAATACTTAATCGCATAATAGAAAAACACACAACAATAGTCCAAGTACGGCAGACAAACATCTGCTTTCTACCTTTCCCGTCATTAGGCCGTGTGCTCGGTTCTTCTGTGGGGCTGAGGTCCAATAGTCCGCCTGTACGTACGAGAGACACACGCCTCTTCAGAATATTATTTTTTCCAAACAGATTCCTCAACGAATGGACGAATAAATCCTGTGCGTCTCTTTGTTTTGTTTGTAATTGAAAGAGTGAGTTCCAGAAGTTTTTCCCCAATTTCATCCCAACAATGACCCACCCACGTGCTACGCTCTCTTTGTTCCACCAATTCACTCCGCAGCTCCTTTCACACCACGTCAGAGGATCAAACCTCAAAACCCGCCAGGCTGGCTGGAGTAAACAGGAGCGCTAGGCCACTGTACTTATTATGCAGTTGTCTCTAATCTAATTAAAATGTAAATAGTAAAAGCTAAGCAAGCAATCCTGATGACGCTCGCGGTCGGTTCGATTGATAAGAAACATTACAGTGGCAATCCTTTTCCTAGTGTTCCTTTGTTCTAATGTGCGAAGGCTGGCCATAAAGAGTGTTTGGTCAGTTTGGCAACAGGCTGAACGGGAATATTTGGGACATTACAATGATAACTTTCTCTTTTGAGGTTTTCAAGCCTTTTTTTAAATTATGATGCCAGTTTTACAATTACTATCGATTTAATCATGCATGTACATGAACCGAATATGTAACTTGTACGAAAATTAACCGTTATGTATTTTCAATTTCTTTTGGTCAACATGGGTTATGATTTTTGCATTAATTTATAGTCATTATTTTGAGGAAGCTAGGTACTAAAGTTTTAGGTTTTGAAATTTTAAGAAAGTAAATAAAATCAATCAATTTCACATATCTGATAAGAACTGCCTACTGCCAATATTGTACACCAATTTTCACATTGCGTTTCAAGAATTTGATCTTCATTCTGCTTCTGCCACTGTGTGGTTCAGACAAGAAGGCTTCATGAGTGGAACTAATATGGAGGGAGTGGCTCCAAAGACGTAGTCGTAGATTCGCTTGAAACTATTACGTAGCAGACAACGACCTAAGTTAACAAGTGAAAGAAGGAGGAAATTAGGGAAGAATTGAAAGGTTCAATTTGTCTGTTTTCGGTGAGGCAGAGAAGCCACGCGGAGTCCGCCTAATAGCCCACACATCCCCACCCATCACGCCACTCTTATCTGCGTTGTAAGCAGTAATTGACATATTTCATTTTTTCACTCGTAAATATTTACGCAGAATTTATTCGGTTCAAGTAAACAAGCTCCGAAAATAATAGGGAGCTTCTGAATGGGTTACAAACAAAATCTGAGCTCTTATTGTCGGGAAAATTCTAAGAACGCCAGGGCTAGACACTATTTCTCTCGCACTCGCACTCTGTTGTATGTAAGCGATGCTTGGCTGGTGAAAGCTTCTGCTCTGCTCAATTTCTAAATTCCGTAATACGCAAGGAAATGAACTTTTTCGTATTTGTTTGTCTTTCACTCTATGGGACGTCATTATTTAATTCCCTTCATGAGCTTGTTTACAACTCTGTACGTATGGACTAGCAACCCACGAATTACTGCAGAGCACTGAACTGAGTCAATTGACCAAAAAACATACATTAAGCCAGCTAATTTTCATTGCTTAGAAAATTGTTTAAATTCAATGATTCATTCCTGCTGCAGTTGCTATGACCACCGCTTGTTTGACTTTGAAGCTTTTGGTGGTTAGTCAAACTTCCAAACCGCGGACACAGGCGTGCAAGGAAACATTAATACCGTTATGTAACAAGTTACCAGCACTGATGGTCTGATCGGATCTTGGCTTGAGCCTCCGACTTGAAAGATTAATGATTAGCAGCTCTTGCCGTGATTTCTGATTTCTCTCTGTAAAAATCATCAGCGTCTTCCTTTTGAGAATTCTTTGGACACAAAAAGTGAGCTTGGAATTGGACTGATGTGAATCCCTTACGTAACCGTTACCGATGATGCATCTCTTCTCGCATCTGATCCGAGCTTGAGAGCAGCTCTGCTGGTTGCACACATGAGATGTGGCCAGAGTCATAGATAGTGGTTGGAGGTATTATTATGTATTAGGATTTGAGAGTCTGGTGGCTTGTGCCTTATTTGGTGGAATGGCTACAGGCGGCTGGAGGCTCTGTCCGCCGACACTCTACCATCAACGCCACTACTGTCATGTCATCATCGTCATGAAAACGAGGGGTTTCACCCTTCACCCCATCAAACAAGAAAAACTTACGCTGGCAGTCACAGGCCAGCACAGAACAGTCGCTAATGCAGCCCAGCTACAAGGCAAGGTCCATACGGTCTAACAATGGAAACTCATTAAGACCTCTCAAGCCTTTCAAATACGCCAAAAACATTTTCATGGCTTGTGTGAATTAGTTGTGGAAATTCAAATATTTCGTACCTAAAAATACTGCTTAAACACAATTATTGTAGTTGCACATATTTTAGAGGATGATTTTTACGCCGCAATCGCCGTATTAACAATGAAGATCAGAAAGCGTCAATATTCAACCAGCTCCAGAGCAATGCAAATTATGATTTTTTAAATAACGACTAGTCATTCGAATAACTATAGTGTGAGTTCATAAGCTGCAACGTAATTTACATGATAATACTGGCACAAATTACTTAAATTAATACAAGACAAAGATTATACTTATTTTCATAGTAGATACATCGATTTGATTTTTCTAAACTAGTTTAGTTTCATTTGAATCTTATAGACTATAGCCTAATAGTTGAAACTTCAATATGCATTAAGAATTCCAGCCTGTATTTATCCGATTGATGCAAACCCAAATCAACACCAATTTTCGTAGCGACAAGACGAGGCTAAAGTTGTGGAAGCTCTGTAATGGATGAGGGAGAAGTTGATAATATGTGCTGAGCTAGAAGGACGGTCCCAGTTAGGCTAGATTTTTTTAGTTTCCCCATTTTCCATTTCACCGTTCTGTTGACTGTTGTCGACGGTCCTTTTGATTGGATTGAGATTGAGCAGAAAAGCGGACCTTGTCTTCCCCACTCGGCTACTTCACACGTCTTGCTGCCAATTATAGGCCTAGTCCTCATTAGAATTAGAAGCACTGATCAGAACAGACTCCGCTCCGCCCGTCCACTTATCCCAGAGGCACACGGAGCCTAGCCGTCCGTGGATCAGGAGCAGCAGAGGGTATAACCACTTGTCAGTGTCACCTCTCAAGATCAGTGTCGTTGTGGAGAGAGACCAGCTCAGATCTCGAGCCTTCCAGCCTATATGCCCAGCATCCTCAGCCCAAGAAGCCCAATAGGCCTGAAAAGGAAAGTTCTCCAGCACCAGCTTCCAGTACCTTGAGCGTACATCAACAGCAGAGCCTCACTTCCACTCTGTCATCCCAACTCTCAACAAAGGCTACCGGCTCCAATGTTCAATGGATAGGCAAGAAGTGAAAACAATAAGCGGTTCATCGGCTCGTTACTCAGACTCCTCCGCCCAGTGCATATGTCCACTCAGTTCTAGTTGTAGAAAACAGTTGAGGGAAAGCAGGCGGACTCAGAGATTTGTTGGAGACCTGGGCTCATCCATATTGACAAATTAGGCGGAGAAATCTTAATTATATATTTACGTGTGTGGGAGTTAATTAATGCCCGGGTCTTTTCCCTTATGGCGAAGTTGCCATTGATTCTAGTCCTCTTGGCAATGTTTATGCTCCTCTACATCCCAGCCTCACTGGCCAAAACTAATCCAGCCCAGCACATCTTAGTCCTCAATGTTCGCGGAGGGACACACAGCATCTCAGTCTACCCGGATGGACGAATAGTCAGTTCCTCAAGACCCGCAAATCTTTACAGTAAGTCCGTTTTTCTAATTCAGGCATCTTTTAGTCTGGCTTTAGCAAAACATTAAATTCATACATACGCTCATGCAAGATGTTTAAAACAAAATATGTGCAAAAAGTTTTTGAAAGATCGAGCTGAGATCCTATTGTCATACTAGGAGTCATTAACATTGCAAGTGCCATTACAATAAGATCCACTCGGGCAATATGTGCTAATGATAGGAATTTTTTGAAAAACGTAAACTAAATTAATTTGAATTGATGTAACTGTGCCGTTTTTAGAAAACTAACCCAAACGAATTAGAATTTATTAAAATCTGTCCGCTTCTACTGAAAGTGGCTCGTTTTGCCACGTAACTTTATGCAGTGAGTCATTTGTAATTACAGTGACTATTTTGGCGTGCTTCGAAGAGTCGCTTTAAATGGCCAAGGGACAAGTGTGGAATTTTTTTAGCCGAATCAAGGCATTTTCCCGTTGCAATTTGCTATTCGTAGTCTGGATGACAATGCTGATAGTACACTATGTTAGAAATAGCCTCGATCTGGATTCTTTCGAAGACACATACATATGCATTATGCAAAGCATTGGGTTTTTCCAATTTGAAATCTGAATCTGAATTTCCATAGAGAGTGGAACTGCCTGTCGTCCATTCCTATCAGTACACTTCCTCTTTCCCTTTATTAAGCCGGATGGATTTCATCTTTTCTTTCCGCATTTAATTTATGTGACGCTACCTGAGTCCGTCTCAGTTCTGAGGTGGAGAAATGGATAGGATGCGGTTGCGGTCAGCATCAGGCCTCCGAATACCTGCCTCATGAAAAGAGAGGCGGAAATTGAAACCGTCTTCGGGCAGACACGGTAGGATCCATGGGAGAGGGATGAGCCTTGGCCCGAGCTACGGCTTCCTTCTCCCCACATCTGCTCCAATTTCATTCAAACAAATTGAACAAAACGTAGGCGACTAATTCCCTAACATTTCTATTCTGCACAATATCCAGTTCAAATCAATTAACTTTTTTGGTTCATGTTGAATTTCAAACTTTTTAGAAAGCATCGATGCCTAACAACATCCGGTCAAGGCTCTGAAAATTTCGCAGTTTAGCTTGAGCTTCAAACAAAGTTTTGCGATTAATTCCGTGAAGTTATGGTTGTGTACATACATATCTGGATGAAATCCTTCAATTTGTTTCTTTCGTGTTAATTTAGAAGAAATTTCAAAAATATAATTAAAGTGATACAACTCTGGGCAAATGAATAGATTGAAAGCCAGTATTCATATTCAATTTCTAAGTCTGTCGTGCCTGGTGTCTAGTCTGTGCAAACCCGCTGAAAATCTAATCAAATTTATTTGTCAGTGCTGACTATCAACTAAATTTGCAGAAAACATAAAGTAAATCCTTATAAAATTCTGCTAACATCCGGTCAACATCCGACACCTTGGTTCGTGCCCAATCTATAATTGTACGGAATGCATACGTCGACCAATGCTAGAATTAAGATCTGCACAAATTCGCTCAAAGTCCAACGATTTTCTGCGTGTGCTGAATTGCTGAGCATGAAATATTGGATTAAGATAAGGGTAAACCTGAGCTCTCTTCTGGCTTCAGCTGTTTTAAGAAGATAAGATAGTGTAATGGAGCAGAATAATGAGTTAACTATTAGATTCCAGAGTGGGATATAAGGAATTCAAGACTATGAAAGCCTTGCACAATGCACAATGCAAAATGCATAATGCCCATGTCTCTTTATCTAAGCCAGTAATTTGAGCCAAGAGTTGGTGTAGGGAAGTATTCTCCTGTTTTAATTGCACAGACTGAGCGTTGAACATTTTCCCCTTGAAGCCGGCTACACGTGGGAGAAGTTTTGACAGCGTGTTAATATTTAATGAACCCTCGTGTGACGGCCAAATTCTCACATTTCCAATTAGTTAAGTTACTACACAAATGAGGATACGACAATGAACTTGGATGGCGTACATCTCCAAACGGCTAGGGGAAAAATTGGGCACGACTCTTAGCCTTCCCTTATCATAACCTAGCCTAACAGTAATGACACGCAAAATTACAGTATCGCATACTTGAGCATGTAAGGAGCAAGGATCCAGTTATAAATCACAGTACGCAATTTACTAGTGCCCAATTGTCGCCTGACGTCTGCAAAATTTTGAAATATTGAGCTGAGAGCCTTCTGGAGGAGATTTAAAATTTGTAATTCCTTAAGTCAGCGGAAACGAAGCGTTTCCTCACGGCTCTTCTGGAGCTCACAGCTTTTCTGCTCTTTGAAAGGAGCGTGCTGTTGGTAGGCGTGCAGCCGAATCCTAAAAGCATTAGATAGGTTATGCTACTTTACGCAGGGGCGTCGCTAGGATTTCATTTATTGCAATATGTTATGGGGTTAAAATAAACGACCACAGAAGGCGGAAATGTTTTCATTTCTTGGTAAGATGTTAAAGGCATTTTTAACAAATTTTAGCCAAAGTTGACAACAAGTTTATAATATAATTCATCGAGAATTTTGATTTTTGTAAAAATTTTGGAGTGCTTCACCTAGAAAAGTGTTTTTGTGCCGACGAAAGGCATATAGGATAAGGGAAAGGGCGGAATTAGTTCGTTTTTACGATGAATAATTTGTCTTGGTTCACTATTTCGGTGGAAGGACCCCTTAAAACGCGGTGCTAGTGACGCTGTTGAGTTCACGTAGGCAGATCCTGAATTCCACACTGTTTCCAATTGCCTGTAGTGGTTCTTGGAACCAAATTAGCACAGAGCTTGATTCGGTTCCTGGTATCAGTCTGATTAATTCATTCAACTCCCGCTAATGGCCCGTTTCTCCGTCTTCCAGGTTTGTTCCGAGTTCAGATCCTGCACAGGAGCCGGATAACAATTGAGGCAATGGCGACGGAGAGCTACGTTTGCATGGACGAGCAGGGACGTCTCTTCACAAAGGTAAGCCGGAATAAAAGGCAGTGGTTAGCGTAATTAGAGAGGAGCTGCTGGGTGAGCGGAGGTTCTAGTTAGGCTTGGCACAGCGTTCAGGGAATCGAGTCTGGTTAGCAAGATGATTGATGACTGGAGCTCTCTAAGTAGTCAAACGGTAAGTGAGATAAGTGTTGGGTGGGTTAGTTAATAAAATTACGTTCTGGGGCAAAAAAAAAACAATTCATCGGGAACTGAGACGAACTTTTGAGTTCATTCAATAAAGTATTCTCTGTTCCAACCGGGGAATTTGATGATTAAGGTAAAGGAAGGAGGGAATCATCATAATAAAAAATCTGAATCGGAATATGGTATTTTCCAATGTGGGGGTGTTACCCCCTCTGATGTGCTTTGCATATGCAGTAAATCACCGTCTCGTTTTCCCAACCTGTACACACGGCCAGAGACATGCACACACGGGTCCGTCCGTCCGTCCGTAGGGATAAGACACTCACACTTCTATGTACATTATTATTATTACTACATACCTGCCTCCGCCCGCATCTGTCGTAGAAGCCCGCTACGAATTGAGGCTAGGGGAATTGGAGTTTAATTGAATCGGTGGACTGGGGAAGCTGGGCTGAGGCGTAGCCGCCGAGCACGGTCGTAAAATTTGGACTGGTCCGGTGCTGGGCTGGGAGTTGGATGGTGCAAATTGGTTTTCATTGTTGTCAGGCCGAGGTGGCAACTACCACAGGTCGAGGCTGGGCAGATGCAGATGGGAACCTCTCCGCACAGCACCCACACAGGACCTGGATCCTTCCAAAAAAACGACCTACACATTTAAAAATGGTCATTATCATGAATTCATGATAATCAAGTTGCCAAGTCCAGTCCCAAACTCTCATCTCACGCTTCATCATCCTCACTTCACATCTTCCCTCAACCAAGAAGCTCCTAGTCTCAGAACACCGACAAAATCTCCTCCCAAAAATTCACAACAAAAAGTTCCGTTCAAAATTGCCCTTAACCATTGATATTATGCTCATAGGTACGTCCAGCTAGGTTAGTTAGGCTGGGTTAGCCATCATGTAATTGATTGGGTTTCCAATAGTAAAGCTATGATGGGCGAGAGTAGATATTTGAATCAGAAGCTTTTTTGAGACAACTTTTAAGCAGGGAACCTTATCGAAGCACCCGTGTACTTTGCATATCAAATTCCGTGAACGGATTTTCCGTGTACTGAAGTCGGATCAGAAGTCAGGAGAGTTTGAGTGAACATGGTCGTAAATGCAGAGAGGCTGCTTGCTGTGTTAGGAGACCTCTGCTGAAATGAGTCCATGTATAGACGAAGATGAATAATGGCCTTAGGATTTCTGGCTACATGACATTATGACATCTGAGGGTGATTGTCACTCTCTTTCGCCTTGTCCACGTCCACTTGCTGTCTTGTCAGGCGAGGATGAGGCCGGGTAATGGTCCCATTGTTCTTCCAAGTGACAGAAGAACATATTATGACATTTCCTATGAAGACATCAATGAGCCAACAGGAAGGAATAGCCTTTTCTTCAGCTACAAGGCTTTTTAGTCTCAAACACACACGACAACCTGATTGAATTCAGAACATAACCACTTCTCAGTGGAACTGGTCAGATGGATCACTTCGATAATGCTAACGCATTGGGCTCATCTCCAGACCCAGCGGTGTGAAATATAGTTAATTGCAAGGACTCAGCAGGGCATCCAGCTGTATTTCAATACAATCTTTGATCTGTGCCATTCGGCGAGAATTGGGTTCTGCGTTGCTAGAATTTTCGATGATCGCTGGCTCTGTTGGAAAAAATTTCATTGGGTTTGACATCCTAACCTAACCTGCCTAGAATGGGTATTACCAATACCTACATGCTACAGAAGCATCTTTGAAGCATCATTAGGGATGACCAGATTTAGCATATTACGGTGAAGAGTGCCTAAAATTCGGCAAGTGCAGAATTTCCCCAGTGAGGGAAAATAGCTGGCTAACTATTGCTTCGATTAGGCCTGTACGATCAATCATTAGGAAGCATATCCATTTATGTTCAATCAGAATGAAGCCAATGATGAAAAAAAGTGTTTTAAATCGGCATGGAGGCGTATTGAGCCTTAAAAGACCCGACTTACCTTATTAAACGTTTACAGCATAATAATAGCGTGCATTTAATGATTAGTCCTAAAATTCACATGATCTTCGATGTGAAACAATAGCAGAAGGTAGAGAATGTTGGGTTGAAGCCATGGGATAATGAGATGCTTGCGGATAAAGTTGTTTTATAAGGCGAGAGAAGAGAGGAATATATTAATACCATTTAGTGTGCCATCGCATGGAAGCCCGGCTGCATGACTGCACAAGTGCTCATGCAATTCCTGTTTTTTTTCTGACAGATACGGAAAAAGTACTGATTAGCTAACCACAACAAAATATGATTTTCATCTCTCACTCATCTCCTCCTTTCTGTCTTGATTTTTCAGAAGACTGAGAAGTCGACCAGGACTACGAGGACGAATGTGCCCGGGAAGAAGCGGAAGAGACGCCATCCCGATCCCCAGCACTGTATTTTCACTACGCATACCTTCGAGCAGGCCTACCTCAGGCCAATGGGAATTTACATGAAAGTAGCCAACTCGAATGGGACGCGGGGGCGGTTCCTGGCCTTCAATAAGAAAGGGCGGCCGCGGAAAATGGAGAAACCGTTGAAGAAACTCAAGATGCTCCACAGCATCGCCGTCACGTTCAAAAAGAAGTTTCGAATGAGTGACTTGATCAACGCCACGATTTTCCAGCGGAAGGACGGGCTGAACGGAACGTTGCGCTTCAACCGCGGTGTGCGGAAGTGCTTGCGCCAGTCGGATCTCCTCCCGGTCCCCGAACTTTGCCATCAGAACCTCGCCTGCCTCATCGAAGAGTGCGTCAAGTCAGTGCACCACCAGGCCTGTCTGCGGAGAGCCCGCCGGAAGAAGACTTGGGGCGGCCGGAGTGTGATGCGACAGGACTCGAAGCAGAGGCACCAGCGAGACCTTCGCAGTAGTAACGTTAGTAGTAATAGCATGGAAGTTCTCCTCGATCCATGTAGAAATCTGAGTCCGGGCAAGAAGGAGCAGGGCTAGGGCCCAGTTCAGAGCCGGATACGAATCTCAGCCATGTAATGTAACGGCCAAAAAGTTCCCACGAAAAAGTTCACTTTTTACCCCTTGAGCTCAACCTGCTAGTTGTGGTCTGGTTCCGTTCAAGTGGGTTAGGCTAGGGTATAGTTGTTGTGTTGTGGGATTGAGCTTCTTATAGTAAAGTAAGGTTAGGTTTGCCCAAAGTTTCTAATACGGACAAGCTTACTCGAGGAAACTTTTTCGAGGAAACTTTTGCTAGAACCCTTTCTCTTACGTCAACTGAGCATTGTCAATTTGGCATCATGCAGTGTACCGAGCTTTCGTCGAATTAACCATAATTTATTAGTTCCATACGTACGTACGTAGTATTTTTGCATTTTTGTGCGGTTAGGGTTAGGGTGGTATATGTAGTATTTTATGTGATTAGTGTTCAAATGACGGTTCTCAGTTGACGTATGCCCAACAGAGCTGCTCAGTTCTCCAATGGAATGAGTATGAGGAACAGACGGAAATTGAGGCCCAATTCCCTCTGAGCAGCTCTGCATAAGAAAGACTATGTTCTCCTGTGCATGGTCAGTCTAATTACTAATTAAAGGATTACAGAAGATATATTGCATCTCCCTTATTTTTGTACAATACGAGCTGGTGCGGTGCTATAAGGAGTTGGAGGTGGTGGCAGGAAAGGGAGAGCCTATTGTTCTAACCATTTCTGCACTTGCTCGTCAAGGACCCGTGTTTCTTGGCTCAACTCAGTGGCGTGTCCAGGACTTAATTTCAGTGGGTAGGACAAAATTGTAAACCTTTTCTTACAGTGAATTCGTTTATCGAGATTTGCCACAATCGTAAAGGTCATTTAAATTTTAATTCTATTTCTGCCAAATTCGAATACAGTGATTTAATTTGCAATTTCTTTCATTGATACCGTAAAAACTCAACGAATTTTCTGAAACGCTAGACAGTGACGAATCAGAAGCCTATTTCAGTAAAGTAAACGTGCAAGAATTTTGCGAATTCCTTGAAAAAATTTTGACAATTTTTTGAGTAAAGTTTTCGTGGGGCTACAAGCGAGCAGCAGTGCGGCCTTTCCCAACGCCCCTGGCTGAATTACTACACTTTGTGTAATTTGAGCCGGAATGGTCTTAGCTGTGCTCGTGGCTGAGTTATGAGGCAGGACGAGCGAGTGTCACCAGGAATGGAAGGAGCTTGAAGTGATGGGAGGTTGAAGAGAGGTTAAAGTTTGGGTTGTTGGCTGGGGCGGAATGAGGCTCTGTGACTGGTGTTGACCTCTTGTCACTAAACCATCCTGTCATCACTCCCTACTTCCTTTTTCTGCCAAATGTTCAAAGTTCACTATTTACCAGGCTCAATCTACACTATTCTCATAATGTGAGACTTTGTTAGTCCACACCAGACTGTTTAAGAGTTGCTCCTTCCACGCCCTCCAAGGACAACTCCGTGCCATTCAATGAAGCTATCAATAGGACATACGGATTTACTACATAGTAGCCTAATTCAACTATTGTTTTCACTCTTCTCAGCATCACACTTTCTCCATATGGAACTTAGCAAATAGGAACTTTATGGCTAAATTAGTTTAGAGCATTCAGATCAAATTGTCCAAACTGACTCTACGGCTCTCTTTTCTCTAGCCGAGTTAGGTTCCGATAATACGAGCACTAATACCTCATTCAACCACCCAATCTCTCAATGAGTTTCTTTTTATATTCTCCATTGTATAACTACATAGTATTTGTGCTAACTACGGACATTACTGTATAGAATTACGTAGAGAGTAGTGACTGTTTTAATCCTTGATGTTGTTAGGTTATTATGGTATCTAGGATTTATAAATGTGTTAGGAATTTGAATAGTTATTTATATGCCAGTTATTTTAATTAAGTGAAATTAATAGGAATTATGAAAGTTTTTGAATACAATTCAGCAGCTTAATCTACGTGTGTTCAATATCCTGCCGCCACGATTGAGTCCCAAGTTGGTAAAATCCACAATTTCCGGTATTAAAACAAATTAAACATTAAAATTCAGCGTGTAGGATCTTAGAATTCTAAATTATTTTGTATACATCTTAATGCTTTTCTTAGAGCTGATATGGATATTATAAAGCTGAAATATCTACGTGGACCAAGTTGGTCCTTGTCGCAGTACCTGATTGTGCTTTACCGGAAGTGTGACTCAGTCCGTGGTCGCAGAATTATTTCACATTTTGTAAGCTAGAATCTTGTGCCGTGTACCTGTTTGTTTGCCTACTTCCACCGTCTTTTTACAGAATAGAATAAGAATAATGGTTTGAGTACGTAAGCTGTTAAAATTGCTACAGTTTAATAATAAAATTACATATACCAATGAGAAGAGAAACGTGGTGGGTTGCTGGGTTTGTTTATTTGGATTTATTTGACTACATCTAGACTATGAACTAGAATTGATTGATAATAGTAAGTTCCTGTCTCAACCAAGGCAACTTTGATGAGTGATGACGAGTTAAGGCCTTTAGCTCAGCTAAATACATATTTATTATTTAATTAGTGGCTTTAATCTCAATTTTGACTTCCTCTTTACCACTACCAAATCAATACTTTTGCACTTTAGATACGTTGGACGGAGGCTTTTCCCATTGGAACTTCACTCAAATCAAATATAAGGCTAACTAAAACAATTGTATTTCTATTTATAGTTTCATTCATGTTATGTAATGTAAATATCACTCGATTAAAGTTATTGCTGCGGCTGCTCCGGTTTCTGCTCTATTCACATAATGCAGCAATTAGAGTACATTCACAAATCCCTGGCGTGCGCTATGTTTACACAACTACTGACTTACGCTGCTTCTACTATTATGATTCTGAGCCTGATCGGCCCGATTGACGCTAACTCCCCGGCCGCCGCCGTCCTCTGTCGATATATCGCTTCGCTCCAAAACAAGTTTGTATAGTCATCTGCTTAAATTATTTATGCATAACAATTGTCTCCTAAAACATTTTATTTATCAGGCTTCTACGAAACAATTCCCTCCAAAAAAGTTCTCTCGAAAAAGCGTGACCCAAACCTAGCCTAACTGTTACTACTAGAAATTCCATCCAATGGCGTGATATCTAATCTAGCCTATTCCAGCTGAACTGAGCACAATTTAGAGTTTTCGGTCACAGCGGAAAATGGAGATTTTTCAAGGGAATTTTGTTTCGAAGGAACTTTTCGCTGTCTCACCAAGTAGCTAGGCCTGACGTCATTCACTATCCCAAATATTAAGTTCTTTGATCGGGTGCGAAAGGAGACATTTAGCATTTGATGGCCTTTTGTCAATGGACAATGGGTAGTAACAGTGAGAGCTGATTTGGAGAAGAGTGAGGAATCTGTGGGCATGGAATGTTCCGTTTTCCTTTGTGTTTTGATAATTTTTGAATAGTTGTGTATTTGCTCCTCAAACTTGTTTCTTGATGTCCAAGGCTAATTTATAACCCAATTCCACCCGTCGATCTCGGCCCTGAACCATGGCTTTCACCTGAGAAGATTCATTTGAGGAATTAGTAATTGAGATTGGAAGCAATTGGAATTGTCCTGAACTCACTTGCTCGCAATCAATCACAACTCCGTACTGATCCTTGAGACTCTGCTGAGTGCCTTGCATGTCCTCGAGAGTGATTCCACGGGAGGCATCATCGATCAGAATAGTGCGGAATCCCAATTCCGAAGAATGCAGAGAAGTTGCACCTGTCAATCGAGCAGAAAAAAACAACTGGTCTCAGTTTTCAAATCATTTCCTCCCAGTCAGAGGCACAAAAACTTAATAATTTAGGTTGGCTGTGGCTCTTGATAATCCGGATTCTATTGGGAAAATAATGTTCCTGTCTCCCATCCTGGCTCTGTCTACACAACTACAAAATATGCTCAGATTATGGATCACTCTCTGTCTCGCAATCTGTGTGACAATGAACAAAAAATTCTAGTCCTCGAATCCCGTGCAGGTATTTGCTCCCAAGGATTCAGTGCGGATTGAAAGCTGAGGATCTGGTGCATCAGCTTAATCATAATCAGCCTATAATCTATACTCCCGTCTCAAGGCTACATGAAATTCAATATAAATTTGCATAGAATTTGAAGAAATTGCAACATGAATTTTGAATTTTTCGAAAGGACGACTAAATATTTAGGGTACCTACACTGAAAGTTTTTTTGTAATTTTCAAACGGGAAAGTGATAGCCGATAGTTTCAGTTATTTGCGTAAAATTTCGTGATATAATAACATACCTGTTTATTTTTTTGTAATTTTGGACAAACAAAATCAATACCTACAAATTAAATCCCGTGTCCATACCAAAAAATCGAGAAAGATTTATTTTAGCTAAAACTTATTGAAGCAATGGATTGGGATTATTTAAGAAACACAATTAGTAGTTAGTAACATGCATTTAGCACATGAGGCGCATATTCGCACTAAAACAACTTAATTATTCCCATAAACCTGTGTGGCAACAAGTGCCTATCTTGTAATCCTACTGCAATAGGCTTGCATGGAGCACAGCTATTATGTAGATTGAATGCCGGCCAGTGTGCGAACATCCCTGTTAAGTGGATCCAGGCTCTAAAATCTTTCCACTGCAGCTCATTAATTTACGCCTATTTACTTTGGGTGTCCCGTTTGTGTGAGTGCTTACATGTGGGACTCTGTGCTCGAGTGTCGTCTACCTCTACACTACACCTTCAATACGTAATCAAGAAAAGAAGTTATTTTGACAATTGTGGAGGCGTAATTTATTACACAATTCTGGATAGAGGCATAAAGAACCTCCTCCTTGACGGGAGGCTTAACGACGAAACTGAAATGATATGTACATTGTACTCGGCTTTTATCCCGTCATCAGTCCAAAGTGCGACCAAAATAAGTTGAATTTGAAATAGCGTCACACGATTAAAATTCACGTAATGTGGACATTGAGCCATGTGCACTTTTTTCGCTATATGAAACAACCTCTTCTGTACGGAAAACTGGGTTGGCGCAATAGCTCCCAGTGAAAGTTTCCTCGAAAAGTTGCCCTGTGCACGCACAGCCAGCTAGGACAAATCAGGTTAACTTTCAGTTGAATTGGGCTAGCTTAGATATCGCGTCATTAAATCAAGTTAGGTTTGTCAAATATATTTTAGCAATCAAATTTCTAAAATTGTTTGCGAAGTGGGATTAATTTGTATGCTATTTAGCGGGGTATTATTTTGAAGGGGTGTTTACTATTAAGCCTTTTAACAGGACAGACTTAGTCGAAGGAGTACTTGGGGGGAACACTTTTTCATGGAACTGACTCACAGGGATCTTCTTCGTAGGGAACTTTTTCGAAGAATAGAACCAAAAAATGGCATTGAAATTAAGAAATTACTATTCACGTAATTTGAGCCCCGACCTGGACAATTACGCATTTACCTACAAAACTTCTAAGAATTACAACTAGCAACTGCATCCAGAACCCAGGAGGTCATAGTTGAGATAGTAGCAGAGGATCAAGGTTAGCTAATGAAAACTATAGGACCAAACGAACTCGGGCTTAACCCAGCTCCAGAGTTCTGTGGAACAAGACTAATAATTACGTGTCTTTTACAGATTTTAGTACAATTTAGTCATCCAATTATTTCCCAACTGCGAATGCTACAGTCACAGTATGACATCTCTTGCTAAGTCCATGCCCAAAGTTCAAGTAAAATTGAGAGTAGTTAATATCCCAGTAACGACGGTATGGCACGATGCTAAATAATTTCCAATGTTTGGTTACGAAGAATGACAGAGAATTGTGATACTATATAATTAGTGCCTGACAAAGTCGGAATATACAATAGAGTAATTGGATATGTATCTTTGAATCTCGGCAGTAAAATAAGTCCTTGAACATGTTTTTGTTTACCCGATTGCATAAGCGTATAATTATATCATTCTTCAAATCTGAATAAAGCTGTCTGCTAATGAGAAGCGGCAAGATTCATTGTCTTCCTTCGACGTGCTTTTGAAGTTATTTAATTTTAACACAATTCCCGATATCGATATAATGTATTAGCTTGTTTGAAGGAGATGGTTTCACTAAAAGTGCCTTGCCAAAGAATTCTCCGAAAAAATTAACCTCGAATACTTTTGTTTCAATTGAAATACTATTCGAAATTTAGTCCATTGACGATCTTACTAAGTTTAACGTGGCTGAACTTAAACTGCTGCAGTTCGAGCTCAAAGCACTTGCGATGAAACCGTTTTGGCTGTAACTTCTTTGTAGTTAGTTAATTTTGTTTGCCGTTCTTCCCAATAAACTTACCAACACAAATATCATAAGCCAATCCACAGACGTACACGTCCGTAACTCCTTTACTACTGAGTTCGGTGAAGAGGGTTGTTGCAGCCAGTTTTGAGTTATCCCAAAAGGCTGAGTAGGAGTCGACCTCAGGATTTGTTCCCTTGTAAATAAATGGACTTCCTTCAACAACCTGCTCAGCAAAATCATAATCATTAAGTTCCTATAAAACTCATTCACGTACACTGGTAGCTTACAACTTTACGAATTTTTAAGAACATATTTTAGAAACCTTAAGGTTTTCATGTAATTTAGCACCCCATGAATTTTGAACGCAGTGGCGTGGCCAGAGTTTCTGTCGAATAAGTGGTATAGTATCATATACGACCGTGTCATATAGCTTTGCATCCATTGGGCTTTGCAGCTGTAAGGGAGAAAGGAAATAAATTGTTGCGATTTCTGGAATATAAAAATGCATATATGCATGTATGTGTTAATGTTACGGTTTGTACGGTTTAACTATTTCTGCAGTAATAAAATAATACAGTAATCACGCATATTAGTGATGCGGCATTATGGTATCGTGTCTTAATTTAAAAACGTTTTTTGTTGCACTCTGGTGTATTCGGTTTCTGATTTAGCATAACAAAAAAACATACATAAATACATGAATATTGAATTAATTTTTTAGACCTCCAAATTACATTTCGACAATCTTTAGGCACTTCCATCACTATGTACTAAACAAGCTGAGAAACCAAATACACCATTAGAAAGGTTGAGGAATTGTTAAGTACAGAATGTTAGGTTTGCGAGCATTTTTGAGTTAACATATCGTATAATTACGTATTACAAATATTCTTGATCACTCATTATTTGCTCATAAATCTGCAGAAATACTGGTTATATCCTAACCGGTTGAGTAACATATAAATTGCAATTGTACACAAACCGTAAAGTTCTAATACGAAATAAGTAAAACATTTTTCTGCTAACGGCGTGAAATAATAATTGTAATACAAGAAAGCCAACTTACTGGACTGGACTCATGAATTGGTCGTAAATTGACGTTATCCAGAAATGAGACGTGATTTTCGGGATGCCAATCCAACGAGTAGAAAACGCAATCAAATTCCACCGTGTCAATTAGTCGGTTAATGGGCTCAACCACCTGAAATATAACAACCGCTTCATTTACTAGAATTACAGTTAATACATCTCTGCAGGAGGATCGAATATGGTTAGCCAGCTATAATGCAATGATTCCCAAACATTACCTCCTCTCCGTTTTGCCTGGCTGGACAGTTGGCAATCGCAAGAGACCCACTAATAAAATCATTCTGGACGTCAACAATAACCAGAGCAGTAACAGGACGGACAATCTGAGGATATAAATAAATAATTAGGGCATCTGCATATACACAAGTCACAAATGGTGGATTCAGATGGTAATTCTCAATTTGTTATTTGCGTAATTACGATACTGCCACTGGCCCACACGCCGATCCCTAATCAAACCCAAGGTATAAGAAGAGCAAAATAAAATAAATAAATTTATTAAAAAGGCGTAACAAAAAACTTTGTAGGACTAAATTATAGAGTAAAGTATTATGCCATGTTGATCCTCCAAAAATTACCTTTGCTCAATCAATGCCATTCAGCACAATGCAATAAGTATGCAATGAATCTAACCCAAAATAATAGCTTTAGCGATACAACTAGTACTTCAAGTCTCAGACCGGAAATTATTGCATCGAAAATGCATGACGCTAAACGAGAAAGGCTAGACCTTAATCCAATAAACACATGAATCTAAATCGTAGATTACAACAGAAATCCATCCCAAGCTTTCCCTACGTCGAAACGACGGGAAAAGTTTTTCCACTTTCTCCATAGAATTTGAGAACTTTTGTACATTCTGTCATGATGCTTTGGCGTGTAACAAAGTAGAAATAGTTACAGGAAGAAACTTTAATTTCCATGTGACATGAATGAGAAATTTTAGTAGTTCCAAATTCCAAGGAAAGTTGTAAAGGGCCTGAGCCTCTTCAGCCGCCTCCTCAGTTGCTTGCTTGCACAAGGCTGGATGGCATGTGGCCCTGAGGATCCCAACTCCAGCAATACTTTACCTTAACCCTCCGACCTTTCTCCCAATCCGCCTGTGATATATTCACATTTAGTTGACGTATTGGGAAAAGAGATTAAAATGAGTGAGGGTGGCCAGAGTCCCTAGCGTGGTGGTGTGGGCTCATGTGGCTCCTAATGAGAAGCTTATGCGTAGCCCTATAGTCCTCGGCCCAATTGAGCAAGTTATTTTGGGGAGTGGAAAATGTCATGGTCTCTGAATCAATGGTGAGTGCCAGGTACCAGAAGGATTTGATTCTTATTATTATCCCTCTCCAGAACTCTTTTACTACTTTCTTTACATTACTTTCCCCTTTCCGGAATAACTTTTGTGAGAGGGAAGGCAGGAAGGCCAGGAGCTCCTTCTGCCAATACCTCCGCACCAATTACAGAGTGGATCAAAAGCAGGGCATCCGGTCTCCCTTCTCGAGCACCACCACTGTACAAGTGCCGAGTAAATGAGCTTACCTACTTTTTCTCCTTCGTACTTTTAATGATCTTATTTGGCTAAAGCCAAACTCTATATTTGCATAGTGCGTATTTGGGCTTTGGAGGCTTTGGGCGCTTTTCCCGTGACTACCACGGAACTACACCGTATGGGGCTTGACTACTTTCACCTTCCAGAACTTCATCAAGCCGAATTTGAATAAATATCCTTCGAGACAATAGAAAATGACCCCAAGTCCACTCTCATAAATCACCAACTGACTCAAGATTCAACGTAAGCAAATAATAGGAATAAGTCGTTGGGATTATTTGGAGCAGGATTGGATTGAGGCCACTCGGAAACCACTCTGCCTGAGCTGAGAGGAAATTAATGTATTTGTGGGGAGTGAAAACATAACCTGTCAACTCGGAATAATCACAATGGGTTGCAGAACTTGGACCGAGTCAATCAAGAGAGAGCCAAAGAAAAGTGCGTCCAACCACTTCAGGCTCATTTGTTCCTCCGCCTGTCATCCGCTGACACTACAAGCCGTACAATCCAATACCACGCCGTACAGGGCATTAGGAAATAATAGGCAGGAAACACACTCACCTTCTTAATCCACTTCTGCCAACATGATTCAAACTCCTTCTCGTCTATAAGGGCGTCCTTGAGAAAAACAATTTTTTAGTCAGCACACATAATCAGGAGCAGTGTTCCGACGTGGTAAATAACAGGTGGTAAATATGGTGGTAAATAACGATAAATAACGTTATGGGAAATAATGGTCAAGTGGTAAATGGTAAATACTGGTAAATATTACCAAAAAATGCACACAAACGACAGACAAATGTCTGTGATATATTCGCGAACAATACTTAACCTTTAGATTTCATCTAAAACACAATTTTAAAGCTGTACTCAAAACTTAATAGTGGCATTCTAAGTAGGCTGAATTGAATTACAATTCTGTATATTTCTGACTGTCTGTGCTGAATTGGTGTTTGCATTTAATATTAGATCGATGCCTGAAAATACACATTGCCTGTGTTCTGTGTACAATTAGTGGTAAAATTATAAATTATATTATAACCATTTCGACAAACATGTTAGTAAAGAATATGCAGACCTCGTATAAACTGTACATAAAACCTCATACGTCATACTGCGAATCTTGTCAACTGGTATTTTAAAAAAATAGTGTTAACTCAATATCCTGGATTAAATAGATCAGTATTGGTCATAGTGACTACCTTTTCAGTTGTCCGTTAGCAGTAAACAGTTATCGATTTGACTCATTTGGTTACACTGGATCTAATGTAGTTTATTTGCGTCGAAAAATGCTGTAAATTCGAGCAGATAACATTATTTACCACCATTTACCGTTATTTACCGTTATTTACCGTTATTTACCATTATTTACCACCTGGTATGGGAAATGGAAATAAAAAGTGGTAAATAGGGAACACTGATCAGGAGCAATACGTGATGCTCACAGAAAACGGACCAGTGGATTGGCACAACGTAATCTCGTGATTTTTGCGAAATCCCGATGTCACGAGTGATCGGTTCAGTTGGATGGTCACATGTTGTTCATATAAAATTCATTAAAGCGTGTCAACTTTGGAAGCCCTCTTTTTCCTCAACTCAAATCTAAAATTGTAGATGCCTTAAGTCCAAGTCCCCTTGACCATTATAATCAGATTTGCCAGATTTGAATTCACGAAAAACTCAAAGTACACGCCTTGTACCTTTGGCAAGCAGGGTTGAAATGCAAGTTTCCAACAAAATACATAATTCTCATAGCCACCAACTGAACGGAGCATTGACTGTGTCATCAGAACTTCGTAAAATCACGATTTTTTTATCATGGCAATCCACTGACCCGTTCGTAGTGAGCACCACTAATATGGAAATAATATGGTAGATTGTCAGTTTTTGTGGTACTAGGCCGTATACGGATCAAGATACAAGTTTCCATAGTGTCAAACGTAGTAGAAAGTCACAATTTGTTCCATTGTCAAGGCTTTATTTTCTGAACGGAATTGGAAAAAGGAAAGTTAGCATGTGGGCCCACTCGTTGTTCCAGGCCAGAAAGGGCGTCTGTATATTGGTTTGTATAGGCATTATTGTTCGGTAATTGGGCAACGTGTTCCTGCTGACATTTCTTTAAGAAATTCTTTAAGATTAATCAAGAAAGAATGAAACGTAGAAGGGAAAGGTCAAAGGAGAAAAATTCATGTGAAATTACACAAAGGGAAACCATGTGGGGAAAGCATGACTTTGGGTTTGGTCATGTGATGAAAGCTCTATTCACTTTGTCATCTGTCTCTGGCGGGCTTTGAGGCCTAATTACTGCATGCAGAAAATGCGACATCAAGTGCGGAGCTGCAGATCCGTTCGCACGTGCCTCTAAGACTAGAAACTGGAGTGAAAGCTTACTTGATCAGTATCAAAAGTTTCAAACATGTCTTTGAGGACTTTCCCTTCAACATGGTAAGGTTTATCTCGTTCATTTTGAAACAAAGCTCGACACAAGGCTCCAAATTCGGCGTAATTCAAACCACCATCCCTGAAATGAAACAAAATTTATGGCAGCATAAGATTGTGTAATAAAATAACAACATTATTATTTACACGACTCGAATTTTGGTTGCTACAATGCAGTTTCCGCTAGAGTTTGATGTGCAGGGTTAGGATTACATTTATATTAAGAGAAGGGTATCGGTTTGAAATATACCCATACATCAGCAGTAACGTTGCAAGATGCATGATGCTGGACACGCTGGCGTCTGGCTGAACCATTTTACCCTGGGTTATAGTAGACTAGTGGGCCCAGGAATCAGTGCCAAGCACTGATCTGTGTAACTGGTTACAGCTTATACGGAAATATGTATAAATTGGTGATTACCGTAAAAAGGTAAAAAGTTATATCTACCAATCAGAAGCAGAATAAAAGCTTGGAACAGAAATAAAGATGCATGCCCACACACACACATACACCATGAAATAAAAAGCTCGTTATAGTTGAACATAATGAGTTGTGGATTCTGTTTTGAGGCTTCAGATCATCAGATTGTGCTTGATTTGAATACTGACTAAGCACATTTTTTACTATTTTAACATTAACACATTGTTAAAGTTGTTACCGATTCATATTCATTTTGCCACAAGAAGTCAGCAGAACCAATCAAAAGACGAAGAAAAATCCTCAGACAGAAGGAAGAAAATAATCAATGAAGGAAGGGTTCATTCATACACCACAGAATGATTACGCTCGTTATATTATAAATAAAATATACCTTTGTTGACATTTACAAGAACAAAAGTTTCGCTTTCTAGTTATCTGTGATCATTAGGTTATATCACTTTGGTTAGTGTTTCCACTACACGTCTATTGTCTTTGCTCGAATTCAATTTCCTTTTTCTCTGTGTAAGAAAATGTTTAATCAAAAGACAGCTGGAACTTTTGTTCTTGGAGTGCCCACGTTATAAGAACTTATTGGCTGAACTATGCCAAACTTATACCATGTTGTAGCATGTAGCTCCAGGGCGCATATCTCAAACCAATCCCCTTCTCTTAACCATCCGTATTTCGGAATGATCTATTCTTTGTTGCCTACATATTCAAGTATCCCAATTAATTGCCGCATAATGCTGGACAAGGCACAATCAGTACAATTGTAGCAGAACGAGCCAGGCGCCACAGATCATCATATGTTCCAGATACACAGTGTTACCCATTTTCCCCATTGGAACAAAAGAATCAAGGTGTCAGGTTGAGAATGTGGTATTCATACATATACTTGACGCATCTCGACCCAGGCCCAGATTTCCTACTGTTCTAATTAATACTGCCAATGCCTTTGGAATAAAACCATAAATACGTATCCGGCCGTGCTTGACAGAGACACAATCTAGTACCTCATCTCATGAGTCACGTTATGTAAAGAGATTCACGGTGGTTGTCAGCTCGTGCTTAATTATTATTAGTCATCTCCACCAGTCACCCGAACCATCACACTCAGTTGAATCAGTATGTTAGCAATGCAGTCCATGCAAGATGCAAGTCACAATGCTTGGGCATCAATTAAAAGTATACCTCAGCGATAGTTTAATTCTAACTTTGAACTAATTGGCACGAAGAATACATTAATAGAATTCCGCTATTTCATAAAATGCTGTTAATGCTGAACGACAAGCCATGCCCTATTCTTCTGATTTGCAATCTTTCTTTTTTTTTGTAAATAGAATGTCAGAACTTCATATTGAAAACCTTAGTGCTGGGCTTTGACTTTGATACGAATAACCGAATTGCTTTTTAAAAGAAATCCAACACCCAGCGTAGCTTCAGTCGTAGCCGGTGCATGCAAGGTTTATGTACTTTGCCTAAGCTCAATATTTGTATTTGGTCAGCGTATTTAATACAGAGTAAATGGCTAGACACTAGAATCATGGTAATTCCTGAAGGAAAATTCATGTGTGTATAGCATTGCTCACTCGGGATGATGGAAGGAGTGTGTGCATCAGGCACATTACCCAGCGCACCTTACCTAATCAAATCAGAGGAACATCCGAATGCAGTAAGATTATTGATCAATCTTTTACTACAAAAATCGAAGAGTTGAAAAGGGAATAAAACGTGCTTGCCAAAACTAGTTTGTACGCTACATACGCAGCAAGCTGGGTTCTGTACAGACAGACCACCACATGCCTGTTGTGCTCAACCTTATTTACATCCTTATGTCAACCTCAATTTGACATATTCACACGTCAATTGAGTCGAAATAAGTTATAAATAAGCACGAACGACTTGTTTTCGACAAAATTCCAAAAACATTCAGAGTCTAATTTGCTTTTTATTTACATTTTACAGTTAAGTTGAATTATTTTGAGTTCATCCGTAATTTTAACAAAGCATATAATGAGCTTTACTCACAGGCACAGCTCAGGCCGGGCCTCGGCAAAAAAAAAACTTTCAGTTTAGCTTTGAACGTCATGCATTAATAGTGGAAATTGGAACTTTGCACGATTGATCCGTTCGAATGCACAAGGACGGAAAAGACATAAAAGCCTTGTTTTAATTACGAGGCACAGAACAATTAGTATACCAAAATAGTCCATCCCGTAACACACGAAGCCCTGATTTACTGCCGGATTTACAATTTCCCTGTTTCAGCCTGCTTTAATTGCTGGCAATAGCTATAGGATATTAACACGCAACTATTTAGCAAACTGTAAATAGAATAGAGCTTTGCGAAGAAGTATTGGGTACCTACAAGCTTCCATGTCAATATCCAAATATATTCGACTTTGGCTTTTACATAAAGTGTCTGGACCGCTGAAACCTGAAATTGATTACATACTATATCTACGTTTTACAATCAAAGTCAGGTGATTACAACATGTAATTATTAATTATGTTTGTACCCTATGTGTTCCGATGCAGTAAAAAATGGAGCCAGATAATTTGCAATACAGGATTACAAATGCAGTTTCCAGGTTCCATATGTCAAGCGTCATTATAATGCTAAATCGTGATTCGCAATTATTTTGTGGTTTGTGTGAGTGCAAGGTTGGAGCTCCTGAATAATTTCTTTACAGAAACCTTGAACTGAACTTGAGTGCATTGTATAGAGCATGAACAAATGCAAATTAACCACCAGCATTTACACAGCTAATTACATGGCAACCTCTACAACAGTTCTAACTAGTTTTTTTTCGTTTTGGAGTTCAGAGCAGTTTATTGGTAGATGGCAAATCGTACAAGCAATAAATTAGCTTGTGTTGACAAGATAATCCATGGGTGTTCCTTTGTCAGGGTATACTAAAGCTGCTAAACAACGTAAATGCAAATTACGCGTAATATTACATACTTTTCTCTAAATTGACTACCAATAATTGAGGCAAAATGAAATGTAATAAATGTAAAGCGAAATGTAAAATTGTATTCTTAATAATTTGTTTCCTTTTGTAAAATGTTTGAGTGTTAAAATCCGGTAATTCTTATACAATTTAGCAGAAGTCATCAAGCGGAACTAGAAATTATAACCCGCGAACAACACACTACTTAATTTTTATTGGCCCCCTAATTGTGTGCGTAAGCGTTTTACAATGATGTTTGTTTGAAACAGTTTTGCATGGGAATAATTTCACTATCAGCTATATTGTACATTAACTTCACTGAAACGGTAAACAATGAGTGTATTAGCCGTAGGTTAGACGCACAGGAATAAATTAGTTTTAGTAATGATTTATGGTCACAGCTTTGTTTAATTGTAGAGCTTAGCCAGGTATAATATATAATATATTTAATTACTTACTCCAAATTAATGAAAATCGGAAGCCGATGTAAGTATTCCATAAAATTTACATAATATATAGCGTTTGTTACGCGAGTTGGACTGCCGCTTAAAACTACGGAATACCATACCACTGATCCCGATGAACGACTTTATTAAAAAATATTATATTGTTATAAAATGCGGCAAGTGCTGCTTCTTATGATTGTACTCGTAGATGTGCGGAACATTAACTGGCTGTCTGTAAGCAACCGTGTTTTAGTTTCATAGGCCTTAATATAAATACTGTATATACGCCACTCAAGCAAAAGCAACTGTGAATGAGGTAATTACGTATTTTGGTACGTATAACTTGAATTTCGATTCCTAAACATATTCATTTAAGTGGTTCTTCAGTTTCAACATTGTTAATAGTCAAAATACAAATAAAAGCTCAGCGGGTCCAAATATAAATACAGCCACATTAGGTACTATTAACTCTACACAACATCGTACTAACCTGTCAGCCACGAGTGAAGAATAGGGTACTCAAGACTTAATCTTTCCAATTTGTTAGCACATACGGAGGAGCGTAGAAATAATGTCATTGTGTGAGTTCAAAAAATCTGAGGATTAGCTGCGTTTATTCAGTCATGAACCATGTTTATCAAGTAGTAATCATGTCAGGCCTTTTCGGACAAGTCTGGCGACTCGATTCAACTAGGCAATCTTATAGTCGTATCCTAAGTCGTAAAAAGTTTATTATTGTAATCGTTTCTTAACATTCATCAGCAGACAAGAGATATATATATATTTACTAAAAAACAGCAGCAACTTTAAATATATTTAACAAGTGCGAAACTTCGTTCCGCTCTGCATCGCTTGAATCCGTGATTTTGCATTAATATTACTTGTCAAATAAATCAAATGATTTACAGATAGAATAACGTTTTTACTATTTGCCTTGAAAAATTTTGTTGTATGATTTTTTTTTTTTATTCCTGACCACAACTAATTATGGTAATTTTACAAT
Organism: Ceratophysella sigillata; assembly: GCA_034693865.1. NCBI lineage: Eukaryota > Metazoa > Arthropoda > Collembola > Poduromorpha > Hypogastruridae > Ceratophysella > Ceratophysella sigillata. The sequence continues at coordinate 82,551 of JAQFXY010000039.1, forward strand.
TTTGAAAATTCATTTGACTTACTTAATAACGTTCAAATTGATCGCGGTTTTTTGCGTTGTTTTCAGGAAGGTCAGGGCTTGCTGTAAACGCAGTTTCCAGGTTTATGTGCAAAAAACAGGTTTTGAGGTTCTAGGGGTCAGGTGGGTCAAAGTTCAAATTTGAGAGCTTAGTGGTCAATACCAAATGTGTTCCTCTCCTCAAAAGACCACGATTTGGTATACTGGAAGCCTAAATCAGATCATGGGAACCGCACCAAATTGAGTTTTTCGTTTTTTTGAACGATTTTCGAATTTTTGTACTTTTGACCCCAGATTTGATAATGAAGGAAGGGTCCAAACGCTTAGGTCATACGGGGTCCCCTATCTTTACTTTTACGAGATCTTTCCAACGGTACCAAAATTTCGGGTAAAATCCCCCAGGGTCATCAATTCGCCATCGCCAGCAAGAAGGGTCAACTAAGTATAATAGTATACTTTAAAATATTTAAGTATTTACTAAATAACGGCCGAATATTTATTTACGTTGCGTGTATTAGCATGGAAAGTACATATTTACTAACAACCTGGAATATTTATTTACAAACGATTCTATAAAAGTCTCTAAAATATGCAAAACGAATATAACTATCCATTTTAGATCAGAAGGGTTTTATAAGATAGTCGTGTCCGTCTGCCTGTCCGTGGGCCCCATTTTTGAGATTCAGTGCCAGCTAAACATATGACCGCGTGTACTGTATTTCGCAACGCTTACGCTTTTTGCTAAAATAAGCACGTATAACAGGAAGCAGAGGTACTTCATATCGTTTATCTAATGTGTAGCCATTCCAGGAGAAGCCAGATGAAGCAATTTTGCCGAGCCAAAGGAACACTTTGCTGCCAATTATTCGAGTTTACATTGCTCGAAAGTGAAGCCTGCAGTTTCTTTTAGTGAAATTAAAAGTTTATAAAAAAAAAAAAATATCCCATGTTTGTTCATCCGTCTGTGTGTCCCTTCCAAATGATGCACTAACTAATTAAAAATTGTATTACCATACTTACCGGCACAAAAATCTAACTATAAAATAAATCCACTTCGGCCTACTTCACACTAATTGTATTGTATTAAAACAGTAGTATCATTTTCTTTAGAGTTTGAAGATTGTAACTCTCATTCTGTGGTATCCAAGCATCGACCAGTCGTCCACAATCTCAAATATCGATATAATATGCAAAACTATTACAAAATGATATCATAACAAAGATCCAGTGCAACTCGTTGCATGAAAGTAGTAAAAAAATAAAGTTAATGAAAAATTGTAGTTGATTTTTTTTTGGAGCCTTATCAGCAGGGATAGGATCTTATGCACTAAAAAAGGGCCAAAATATGCAGTAAAATATGCAATAAATATGCTATTATATGCAAC
>JAQFXY010000040.1:0-83635 GCA_034693865.1 Ceratophysella sigillata
GTCCCAATTATTCAGCTTAATTACCCTGATGCCGCTTAATGTTTCAGTGATTAATGAAATACGTTTGTTGCATAGGTAACTTAATTTAGCCAAGTGTCCTTTAGCTAAACTGGCTAACATGTTCAAAATTATCACGAATAAAATCAACACCACAATGCCAACAATAGCCGTCAATGGGCCCAAAAGTAATAACAATACGCATGCGATAGAAATAACCTCCAATGGCCCCAAGACAAGCCCGATAAGGCCCGTTACAAATTCAAGCATGTAATCTGATTCAGCTGATAATAAATTAACAATTTCCCCCGATCCGGCATTTTGTGCGTCCTTTTCCGCACTGGATTGTTCAAGTAATTTAGCTATTGCCTCTTTAGATTGTTTTTGCGGGGATCGCCCCTTGTTAATAAGGCTGTCATCAGTTGGCACGGATGGTACAATTGTTGCAACTTCGACAATTGGTAGCATGAGTGTCTTTTCAAACAAAGCCCCGCATATAACAGCATGGAGTATGATCCCACAGCGACTACACAGATTCTTGTACAATAACGTGAACATATTTCCTAATATTCCCGTAACAACCAAAGTAGCGATCACAAGAGCTCCAAAGTAAAAATCAAGAAAGCTGTAGTCCACTTCAGACAAAATGTAGGAATCATCCATCCATAGAAGAAACAGGTAAACGCAAAATGGAGTGGCAATCGTGCACACGGCCTGGAATAGGAAAAAGACAGAGGCTAATATAAACTGGGATTTACACAATCCCAACAAAATCCACATCAAGTCCTGTGAGCTTAGTTTTTCCCCATGCTGTCTTTTCCTTTGCAGCAATACACGGAGTTGATTCTGAAAGTTGGCCACAAATACCTTAGGCGAGCCAGGCTCATGTGGGACATTTTGTTTCTTTTGGTGCATTGTCATAATGCAGCCGATTGATGGATTATGCCTAAAAATAAAAGCTCACTAGCAATACTCTATTTTTTTTTTTTCTAATCTTTAACAAAAATAATATCTAACACAAAATTCAGTGGCGCTTACAGTATGTATATAAGCTTTGCGTAATCTAATTAATATAAAGTCTATATATATATTAATATGTAGTTAATAATATATTTTTAATATATGGGGGTCATAACTGATTTCGTAGATAATGATGCATAGTATCGTTAATTAATATGAATTGCTTTTTAGTCACAAAAAAATTTTAATTATTAATTAATAAGGCCCGTTTTTAATTTGGTTTTTATAAAAAACATATTGATAAATAGAAGATACCATGGAACATGCAAATAAAATTAAGCGGGTTTTTGAATCACGTGAGTGAGTCAGGGGTAGGGACTTAACAGTTTCAGTTTTAGTCTCACAGTTCGACACACAAACAAATTGCCACACGTATTATGACGCGTGGAAAGTAGCTTACGTCGAAACCCTGCAATCCTTGAAAGCAAAAAAACAGCATACTATTGCATATGAAAGATCAAATTAGACAGTGGATATCTTTCCCTCGAATCTGAGTTTTTCTACGGGCAGCCACTCCTGAACCAACGCGTTTGTGTAACGAAATTCCCGCGGTACCGCCCGGCCATTCTCACCCCTGTATGAATTATTGGCAACTCTTTAATGGATCATTTCGTTTTATTTTTTCAATAAGCAATTTTAACCATCTTTTTAGATGAACTTTGATATTGATTTGGACGAATTGTTTGGGGATGAGCCTGGTGATAAAACAGCTCAGTCAATGGGCAATCATACGGTGGATATAAACATGGATTTGTTTAATGACAATACTCTACAACATACAGACGAGGGGCAAGCAAACCGGGATAGCCAAAATAATGAGTCCAGCGACAATGATGATCAAATGTACAGCATGATTTTATCTAACATACATAACAAAGAAACCCAACTCATTGCCAATCAATCAACTTTATCATCTTCTCATCCCACATGCGGGACTATTGCGCCAATACAAATTGATAGCCCGTTTCTGTTCCATGAGCCTACAGCTGATACCAATAATAACTTTTCAGCCCTCCTAAACAACACAAAATCTATCGTTAAAAATATAGCAAAGCCTGTTAAAATTAAGAAGATAGGGACACTCAGGGCATATGAAAACAGAAAAAGCAAACGCGCCGACAAAGGTGGTGAAAAAGACCAACTTCAAGCCATGATCAACGAAAGCTCGGATAATCAATCTAGTGAAGATGACGAAAATGACAATAGGGTAGCAAAGAAATCACCAGGGAAGGCTTATTCTGGCCCTACCAATTTGAAGAACTTGTTTAATTATGAAACTAAATTGTTAACCGAAACGGATAGAAACCCAGTAACTGACCGATTATTTATTGTTGATCACGATCTTGTAAATCAAGGCCATGCAAATTTACTACAAATTAACACAACCAAGAATAAATCCATTGTAGGTAACAAAAATCTTGACTCACAAGTTCGGAGAGCACAGTTGGCAAATCCAGTAGTTAAATCCAATTTGCACACAAACTTAACCCCGTTTTCAGGGTCGAGGACTATTTTATCGCAGTGTCTGTTGAATCTCACAACTGTGTTTGGTGCATCTCACGCAACTATCGGCACTACCCGTATTAAAACAACGAGTTTATCCAGCTCAACCGCTACGTTCGATTTTACAACAAACTCCCCTGACGAATTGAATTTCATAAAGAAGCAACAGGCATTGCAACGGAACATACCAGGGCCAAACAAAGAAGATTTACTACTTCTAGCTAAAGTTAAAATTGCTGAGCCTGCTATAGCCTCCCCCGAGCTATCTATTACCCCATCCATCATTGAGCCTATCAATGCGACCTGCGATGCTAAGCCTAATAATCTAATCAAGAAATGCAGTAAAATGTCGATAATCAATGTAAAATCTAAATTAGCCGCTAGAAGCCTAACTATTGACCCTAATATATCCCCGGTGACATCAATCAATGTGGTTATCTTGGGAAGATCGCACGTTGGCAAGACAACCCTCTTAAATCAATTATTAGCCCAATCGGAGCACTTGACTCCTAAAGAAATTTCTAACATGTCTAAATTAGTAAAACTAAATAAGGCGCCACACGAATCTGTCTGGCAGTGGCATACAGACACCACTAAACAAGAGCGAAAGAATCATCGTACCGAGTCCATGTCGATTGTCCGAAATGTCAATATTGATAACCAGTTTTATAATTTCATAGACATTTCGTCAGATTCCTTGTCCCCGAACTCCCTAAATTTGCCATTATCGTTGTCATCCACGGCAATCATCATGCTTGAATTTGACTCACTGTCTGACAATGGTAATACACTTAAGAATGTCGAATTAGAGTTACTAGCTAACTATATTATTCTCCTTGCCGCCTATATGATCACCAATTACTCGATCGTATTGAATTATAGGCGCGATACCAAAACGCTATGTCATAAAACTTGGACGCACGCTAAAAATTTAATTCTCTCTTTACTTAAAGAAAAGGGCGTCCAATCATGCCCAATCACGCCAACGCATGCGATACAGGGTGATTTCATAAAAAGTGTACCCCAATATTGCAGAGATTGGTATACTGAAGACACGTTATACGATGCATTGTTAAACTCAAAACAACTTCTCAACACTACAATGATCAATAGATGCATGGAAGATACAGCGATTATTGTCTATGATATTGAATATATCGGGAATGGAACATGTAAAATGATATTTTACATTGCAAGGGGGCAATTAAGCTTTAGCCAAACCCTTGTATCCACACTCTGCGGGAAAACATACTCTATCAAACAGATGATACATCCAGAATCAGGTGGTAAAATGGATTGCGCTTTTACTGGTGATTATGTACATTTAATCTTTAATCAGACAGACATGTCCTTGTTTAACATCAGCGAATTATTCGTCAATTTTGAGGCACCTTTAACTAATCACCGGTCCATTACTTGCATTATACAAACAACCTCTATCCAATCGCCACATTCAATCATGCGTGGCCAACTAATTTTAGTCTCAACTCAGTTTAAAACCATGTATGCGTTCATTATTGGTAAAAGTGTGGTTTTTGACAACACTCTGTTGACTTTACGGCTTGTACAAGAACAGTTTATACTTCTTCCAGACCCACAGGCACCGCCGGGCGAAGGTTACTCTAACAATTTATTCAGTGTGTCTTTATTCGCAAACTCAATTCTAATAGCATGCGGGAGATTAATTCACACAATTTAGCTATACAGCATTGGTTAGGACATCAAAATGGTATAACATAAATATCTGTAATAATTCCACAATGCATATACAGACTAAAATAAAAAATCAGCCTACTTTTTCCATCTTGAACAATTATTAATATTTTTAAATATTTTGCTATTCTCATACTACAACTAATCGTGTATCCGTTCTCCAAAGGTGTTTAAAAAAAATTACTTTTTATTAATTTTTTAAAATTGACCCTAATTATCACGCACACATAAATTAACAAATAAATCTAAACCATATTGCCCACCCATTGTTAATTAAATAACCCTATGTGGCCCAAATTTAGGACATGGAAACGGTGAGTCTTCCTGCAGGATTTAGTCTACCTGGGCATGTTGCAATTGAGCAACAATCATCGGGTGGCCTTTCAGAGTCGATGGAGTTGTTTGGGGAAAGTGTGGAAGAGTATGAAGAGCGGATGGCCGAAAAGGCACGGAAGTGGCAGACGCTTCAGCAAAAGAAGTACACAACAAGCAAAAAGTTCGGTGTTAATGGGCTGAGCGATAATAACACAAACAAGGAGGAGATGCCGGCTGAGTACTTCCGTAAAATCATTAAAGAGCACGGGGACATGGGTTCAAAACGCTACAAAAAGGACAAGCGTGTTTACTTAGGCGCGTTGAAATATCTGCCACACGCCTGCTTGAAATTAATGGAAAATCTACCAATGCCCTGGGAGCAGATTAGGTATGTCAAGTCGCTGGTACATGTAACGGGCGCAATAACCTTTGTCAACGAGATTCCCACGGCTATTGAGCCTGTTTATATTGCGCAATGGGCCACCATGTGGCTTATGATGCGTCGTGAAAAGCGCGATAGAAAGCACTTCAAGCGAATGCGGTTTCCACCTTTTGACGATGAAGAACCACCATTAGATTATGGCGATAATGTTTTGAATGTAGAACCATTGGACCCGATTTGGATGGAGCTGGATCCAGATGACGATGCAAGTGTGGCCGACTGGTTTTATGACCACAAACCACTTGCCACGACCGAATTTATGAATGGAGAAAGTTATAAGAAGTGGCGTTTACCTATTCCAATCATGGCGAACCTCCAACGGTTAGCCGACCAGATGCTGTCGGATTTGGTGGACAAGAATTACTTTTATTTATTCGACACGAAATCGTTTTTCACTGCGAAGGCACTGAATTTAGCGATCCCAGGTGGTCCGAAATTCGAGCCGCTGTTTAAAGACAATGAGGGCATAAATGAAGACTGGGACGAGTTCAATGATATTAACAAGATCATTGTGCGTCATCAGATTCGGTCAGAGTACAAAATAGCATACCCGCATCTTTATAACTCAAATCCACGCAAGGTCCACCTCCAAAAATACCACCATACAAACACGGCGTATATTCCTCCACCTTATACAACACAAGCAAGACAAGGAAACAGCACGATTGACACTCATGCATACACATTTGACCCATCCATTAACCACATCACAAAATTGCCTGCCGATCCATTATTAGACTCATTCGATGACTATATCGAGTCTCTGCAAGGTCTTTCATCTACTGGCAGTATCAGCACTAGTAATAGTAATAGTAATCAATCAAACTCTCATAATTGGGAATCGTACATGGGGTTTAAAGTTAAAATTAATGATACAACTTATGCACAGCAAACTGCAAATATTGATCACTCGGAAGATGGGTTTTTCAAATTACCAGAAGGTGTTGAACCCTTTTTAAAACATTACCCGCTGGCAACAGGAAATACGCTCGCAGGCATTGGTCTTTTGTGGGCACCTCATCCGTTTAATCAACGTACGGGCAGAACAAGACGTGTCGTCGATATTCCGTTGGTAGCCGCTTGGTATAAGGAGCACTGTCCATCGACACAGCCAGTCAAGGTTCGTGTGAGTTACCAGAAATTACTTAAAGTGTACGTGTTTAATGAGCTGAAAAAAAGAAAACCTAAAGCGGTGAAAAAACGATCGTTGCTTCGTAGCTTTAATGCAACTAAATTTTTCCAAGCGACTGAACTGGATTGGGTCGAGGCAGGTCTGCAGGTTTGTCGGCAGGGGCACAATATGCTGAACCTATTAATCCATAGAAAACAACTCTCCTATCTCCATCTGGATTATAATTTCAATTTAAAGCCTGTAAAAACACTGACTACTAAAGAAAGAAAGAAATCACGATTCGGCAATGCCTTCCACCTCATGCGTGAAATATTACGGCTTACAAAACTTGTGGTCGACGCAAATGTGCAATTCAGGCTAAATAACATCGATGCGTTTCAGCTGGCTGATGGGCTACAGTATATTTTTGCCCACGTGGGTCAACTTACAGGGATGTACCGGTATAAATACAAACTTATGCGTCAAATAAGAATGTGCAAAGATCTCAAACATCTCATCTACTATCGCTTCAATACGGGCGCTGTCGGAAAGGGGCCTGGTGTTGGATTTTGGGCACCGTTGTGGCGTGTATGGGTATTCTTTCTGCGTGGCGTTGTTCCATTATTAGAACGCTGGTTGGGAAATTTATTGGCTCGTCAATTCGAAGGAAAGGCTGCTAAAGCTGTTGCTAGCCGGGTCTCTAAACAACGAGTAGAGTCTCACTTTGATTTAGAGTTAAGAGCGAGTGTAATGCACGATATTCTTGATATGATGCCTGAGGGTATTAAGCAGAACAAAGCTCGGGTTATTCTTCAACATCTCTCTGAAGCTTGGCGCTGTTGGAAGGCTAATATTGCTTGGCGCGTTCCTGGGATGCCAACCGCTGTTGAAAATATGATTCTCCGGTATGTTAAAATGAAGGCTGATTGGTGGACGAACTCTGCACATTATTCCCGGGAACGAGTTAGGCGTGGAGCTACCGTCGATAAAACAGTGGTTCGAAAGAATCTGGGGAGATTGACTCGGCTATACTTGAAAAACGAACAGGAAAGGCAACACAATTATCTTAAAGATGGTCCATATGTCAGCACGGAAGAAGCGATTGGTATCTACACTACAACGGTGCATTGGCTGGAAAATAGACGGTTTAGCCCTATCCCGTTCCCCCCATTGACGTATAAACACGACACTAAATTGTTAATTTTAGCTTTAGAACGATTAAAAGAGAATTATTCGCTGTCCGACCGGCTTAAGGCATCGCAAAGAGAAGAAGCCGGGTTGGTTGAGAAGGCGTATGATAACCCCCACGAAACATTGTCTCGTATAAAACGGCACTTGCTTACACAACGGGCATTTAAAGAAGTAGGCCTCCAATTCATGGACCTATACTCCCATTTGGTCCCCGTTTATGATATTGAGCCGCTAGAAAAGATCACCGATGCTTACTTGGATCAATACTTGTGGTACGAAGCAGATAAACGCAAGTTGTTTCCTAATTGGATCAAGCCTAGTGATAATGAGCCCATTCCATTGCTTGCATACAAATGGTGCCAAGGAATCAACAATATGCAAAACATTTGGGACTATGAAAATGGCGAATCCGTCGTTCTTTTACAGACAAAATTGGATAAGCTCTACGAAAAAATTGATCTTACTCTTCTCAATAGACTCTTTAGACTTATTGTGGACCATAACATCGCCGATTATATTACAAGCAAGAATAATATTGTGCTAAATTTCAAGGATATGAACCACACAAACTCTTACGGAATTGTACGAGGACTCCAATTCTCCTCCTTTATTGTCCAATATTATGGGCTGGTTTTAGATCTTCTCATTTTGGGACTTTCAAGAGCATCTGAGCTGGCTGGAGATCCTAATTTACCAAACGATTTCTTGTGCTTTGAAAGTCCAGAAAGGGAAACCGCACATCCAATCAGAGCATATGTTCGCTATATCGATAAAATTTACGTTTTATTTAAGTTCGACAAGTTCGAATCACGTGACCTTATCCAACGGTATCTTACTGAGCACCCTGATCCTAATAATGAAAATATAGTAGGCTATGCGAACAAAAAATGCTGGCCGCGTGATGCTCGTATGAGACTGATGAAACACGATGTGAATCTAGGAAGGGCTACATTCTGGGACATAAGCAATAGACTCCCCCGAAGCATTGCAACCCTTAACTGGGATGATAAAGACGCTACTTTTGTGTGTGTTTATAGCAAGGACAATCCTAATTTATTATTTAATATTGGGGGGTTCGAGATACGAATTTTACCGGCTGTTCGCATGATAAACCAAGAAATTACAATATATAAAGACGGTGTGTGGAATTTACAAAACGATGAAACGAAAGAACAAACTGCACAAGCGTTTTTACGGGTAGATGAAGCAAGTATATTGCGATTCAACAATCGAATCCGCCAAGTTCTAATGTCCTCGGGAAATTGTACATTTACAAAAGTTGTGAACAAATGGAATACCGTGTTAATAGGTCTTATGACTTATTTCAGAGAAGCCGTGGTCAATACCCCTGAATTGCTCGATCTTATTGTTAAGTCAGAAAACCAAATCCAAAATCGCGTTAAAATGGGGCTTAATTCTAAAATGGCCACTCGGTTCCCTGTAACTCTTTTCGCGACCCCTAAGGAGTTAGGTGGATTAGGGATGCTTTCTATGGGGTACATTTTGATCCCACAATCTGATCTTCGCTGGAGTAAGCAAGTAGAAACTGCAGGAGGGGCCGTGTCACATTTCCGGGTGGGATTAACGCACCAAGAAGACGCCCTTATCCCAAACCTGTACCGCTATATTGTTCCTTGGGAGTCTGAATTTTTAGATTCTCAGCGTGTGTGGGCTGAATACGCACTTTTACGCCAAGAGGCTCAAAATCAAAAGAGACGGCTTACGCTAGAAGATCTTGAGTCGAGCTGGGACAGAGGTATTCCCCGCATCAATACGCTGTTCCAAAAGGACCGTCACACACTGGCATACGACAAAGGGTGGCGCGTGCGCACTGAGTTTAAAGCTTACACTGTCTTAAAAAACAATTCCTTCTGGTGGACATCGCAACGCCATGATGGAAAATTATGGAATTTATCTAATTATAGAACAGATATCATCCAGGCACTCGGCGGCGTAGAAAGCATCTTAGAACACACTTTATTCCGCGGCACCAATTTCCCAACTTGGGAGGGTCTCTTTTGGGAGAAGGCTAGCGGCTATGAAGACACGTTAAAGTACAAAAAGCTGACAAATGCACAGCGTGGCGGGCTTACACAAATTCCAAATCGTCGGTTTACGCTATGGTGGTCGCCCACTATCAACCGTGCAAATGTGTATATTGGTTTCCAAGTCCAGCTTGACCTTACGGGGATATTTATGCACGGTAAAATTCCTACACTAAAGATATCTCTTATTCAGATCTTCCGGGCCCATCTCTGGCAAAAGATCCATGAATCTGTTGTTATGGATTTGTGCCAAGTATTGGACATGGAACTCGACAGCCTTGCTATTGAAACCGTGCAAAAGGAAAGCATCCACCCCCGTAAATCATACAAAATGAATTCTAGTTGTGCCGACGTTCTCTTGTTTTCAACATATAAATGGAATATCTCTCATCCCTCACTTCTCACCGATAACAGAGACCGCGACGCCTTTGTTGATATTACTAGCAGCAGCAGCAGCAACCCGTCCATGAAAACTGCGGCAGTAACTAATGAAACATCAGTATCAGCACATGGAACCGATTTAAAGACACTAGCACGGACCGAAAAGACGATGGAGATGGCCAATGATAATTACAATGGCAGTAATAATAATAACCCTACCGTATCACAAACTTCACAAAAATATTGGATTGATGTGCAACTTCGTTGGGGTGACTATGACTCGCATGATATAGAAAGATATGCTCGTGCCAAATTTTTAGACTACACCACGGACAATATGTCTATATATCCAAGTTCGGCCGGCGTGTTATTGGCCATTGATCTAGCGTATAACATCTATTCAGGCTATGGAAATTGGTTTCCTGGAATTAAAATACTATTGCAAAAGGCCATGTCAAAAATAATGCGTGATAATCCAGCGCTTTATGTCCTTCGTGAACGCATCAGACATGCACTCCAGTTGTACAGTTCTGAGCCTACCGAGCCATATCTGAACTCCCAAAATTACGGCGAACTCTTTAGTAACCAGACTATTTGGTTTGTAGATGATACAAATGTGTACCGCGTAACCATCCACAAGACATTCGAAGGGAATCTAACAACACGTCCTATTAACGGGGCTATTTTCATTTTCAACCCACGCACGGGGCAGATGTACTTAAAAATCATCCACACCTCAACATGGGCAGGTCAAAAGCGGTTGGGCCAATTGGCTAAATGGAAAACTGCCGAAGAAGTCGCAGCCTTGATTCGTTCACAGCCTATTGAAGAGCAGCCTAAGCAGATTATTGTCACTCGAAAGGGAATGCTCGATCCATTAGAGGTGCATCTGTTAGACTTCCCTAATATTGTCATTAAAGGGTCGGAGCTCAGTCTTCCATTCCAGTCGGTAATGAAACTAGAAAAATTCGGAGACTTGATTATTAAAGCTACAGAACCTCAAATGATTCTATGTAATTTGTACGATGATTGGTTGTCACATATTTCCAGTTATACTGCTTTCTCTCGGTTAATATTAATTCTTAGGTCTCTCCATGTCAACCCAGACAAGACAAAAATAATTCTTCGTCCGTCTACTGAAATCATGGTTAAACCACACCATGTATGGCCCACTTTAACTGATGATCAGTGGATTAAAGTAGAAGTTGCCCTTAAAGACCTTATTTTGGCTGATTACAGTAAGCGTAACAATGTCAGTATCCAGAATCTCACGCAATCTGAAATAAGGGACATTATCCTTGGAATGGAAATTGTGAATCTCAACGCACAAAAACAGCAAATCATGGAGCTGGAATCTAATACTAAAGAAGCGGCGGCTGCGGCGGCTGCTGCAAATTCGGGTGGTAATTCGGGGCTTCTGGCATCAACCACCCGTACTGTTAATAAATTTGGGGATGAAATTATTACTACAACAACAAGTAATTATGAAACTTCTAAATTTATTAGCGCAAGTGATTGGCGACTTCGATATATTGCTGCTGGAAATCTATCTATGAGAACTCAAAATATATACGTTAACAATGCCTCTTCTACACTAGGAAAGGCCCTAGCAACAACTTCATCTACATCTTCTATCAATGGAGCGTCGAACATCTACGTCATGCCTAGAAATTTGCTTAAACGGTTTGTGAAAATCGCAGATATTCGCACACAAATCGGCGGACTCTTATACGGAAAGTTATCGAACCCAGCAACTCCATCCAACTCACAGCTACAACAGCAACATAACATCTATGAAATCGTAAATATTGTAATTCCGCCACAATTAGGAACGCATAATTATGTTTCTATGCCCGATGCCATTGCTGATAATGTAGGGTTGTTAACAAACCCTAGCTCGAATATCGTTCCTCTTGGATGGATACATACAAATTTCAACGAGTCAAATATGATGTCGCATTTTGATATGAGTATCCACAGCAGATTCTTATTAAAAAACAACAGTGCAAGTGCAAATACGAATTCAGCAGGCCCAACTAATACTTGGAACATCAACACTGCGATCGTGATTTGTGCTAATTTTATGCCGGGATCACTCAGTGTCTCTACTTACAAACTCACCAATGCTGGTTACGAATATGGAAAGAATAGTCAGGATCTCAACAATATTGAGCCACCATCATCTAATATCACAACCCCAATGTACGAAAAGGCATCTTTATTACTCACGGATAAATACTTGGGTTACTTCATGGTCCCTTCATTAGGCAGCTGGAATTATAATTTTAATGGCGTCAAATTTAACAATTCTACGTCAAGGTACTCACTTGTATATAACAATCCTAAAGAATTCTACGACGCTACACACAGAACACAGCACTTCGAAGCCTTTGCAAAATTGGAAACTAATTCTACAATCGCAACCGACAAGAATGCTGACGGGTCAACAATAGGTGCAGATAATGAAAACTTTTTTTAACAACCCCCATCATCACTTAATATATAATAAACAACATGCAATTGAGTTGAAAATTTTAAATATCTATACTTGTATTAATTAATAATTTTACTTGATTGATGCGTTTAATTACGCTATATGTATGCGAATTGGTTGTAAAGCATGTCCCGGAGCATGTGATAATTATTGGACAACGGTCCTTGTATGAGAATGATTCCGTTGGTGTCTTTTTTGATGATGATATCGTTAAAAAGAAGAAGTTCATTTTTAGCAGTAAACGTGCCAGATATTTTGTGAGTTCTTTTTAAATATGCATTAAATTCTCGGAGTGCAATGTCTCCAAAGAAAATAGGGGTTAATGGTAAAGAGGGTTGTATTGAATTGGTAGGTGTATCGAGCGCAAGCACGCTTTTCTTGGAATACATATCGGGTTTAACTGATAGGATTCCCTCAAGAAGCGATATCTCATATATTTCATTGCGAACTTTGATTTTCTTATATTTAAGCGTGTTATAAACCGAGTCTCCAATTGTTACATCGACCATTTGTAGTGGGGTTGAAATACAAATAGGTTCTTCGTCAAGAGGAAAATAGACGGGGATGCATAACTTTTCAGAATTAGCAAGGCCCTCAGAGAATTTAGATTTGTGTTCTGGCAATGACCGTGTCAAGATAATATGCTTTGGCAGCATCTGTGATATCAAGTTTAAAGTAGAACTAAAGTCAGACCGACTATCGAATAAAATTAGCTCAATATTGCATTTTACGTCGATGTTGATAATTTCAGACACAAATTTATACGCGCTCTCTCTATCGAGTGTATCCTGGTCTAAAATCACATCATTCTCTGCATCATTTAGCGAATTCAGTGCTTTGTTGAATTGGCGGTCGTCAGATAATAAATCATTATTATAGTCTGTATTGTCGTTGTTTAATACAGTATCTTTAAATAATGCTAAATATTCATCGGTTAATGTTAGTCCATATGGCGTAACAGGAAAATCATTAAAATAAAACGGAAATTTACTCTCTTTAGACATATCCGTCTGCATTCTAAAATCCGGAATCGTAATGTTATCGGTATTTAGGGTTGAATCTATATTATTTTCAAGAAACATACATTTGGCTTCTTGTATTGATAATTTGTACATACTTTCTAGCTCGGATTCTGGCCTAACCGCCTTAATCTCGTTAGCGGGCATAAAAGAAAGATTATTATTGTCATTTTTAATTATTAATCCATCTTCCAACCCTCTTTTCTTACCCCCAATTATGATGTCAGTTGTAACCTCATCAATTTCTTCTTTCAATTCAAGCAATGGGTCAGATTTTATTTCAAACTCTTCACTATTCATTTCGGTTTTGAATTCCTCCGTGAAAAGCATAGCTTGATTATCTGCCTCTGCTCTATTTAATCTGAGAGTTGTAAGATACGCTTCGAGCTCATCGCCATTCAGGGCCACTTTATACGAATTTTCAATCGATACTTTTACAACAATATTGTTGTTGTTGTTAGTTTTGTTGTTCGTATTACTTTTCATTTTATAGCATTGGCTAATCAAAGTTTCGCCTAAAGTTCCGTGCAATGGGTCCGATGTAAAAAGTATGGTGTTTTTAGCATTGCCAGCGAATCTTGAAAATAATTCTTTTGAAAACCCATGATTAAGACTGTCTGAAGAAGTAAGCACTAGAGTAGGCGCCTTTCTCAGCCTGTCGAATTCAGCAATGGTCGATACGATCTTTATGTGTTGAAATGCATATGGATTTCCTCTATTTAGCTCGAATGACTTTGAGACTTCTTTAGACATCCATTCTAGTGTAGATTGTGCAAATTCGTTCGGCTGACTTCCCAATTTGCACAACCAAACGATATTATATGCAAATAAATTACGTTTCTGCCAAAACTCGTCTAAAATTATCGAAAGCTCTAAAATTTGACCTGATACGTTTAACGGCATCAAAACATTCCCACTGCCTCGTAGAGTCTTGAAAATCTGTTCAAATAAACGATCAGTCTTTTCTTTTCTGCGGGACTCAGTATTGATGTGGAAATTATACCCATCAGTAATCAGTAAATAAGGGTTTTGCACCATATTAATCGCGGCCGGTTCCAAGTGTCTGTCCTTTTTATGATTGTAGTCCACAAGATAAACGACATTCTTAAGCCCATGTGCAATCTTCCACATTGTCCCTCCCAACTGATGGCCTGTATTCAGAGGAGTGATAGTCAAATCGACTAGCAAGTCTTCAAGGCTAGTTTCCTGGCAGTACTTCAATTGTTGGATCGATTGAAATGCTAAATCAATATCATCTAATGTGAATTCTGTAATATTTCTAGCGCTGGATATAGACAAGAAAGCATCATACATCTCCATCATTCCCATTAAATAGACTGGGACGGTACTAAAAATCCGGCATCCAGGTTTCAATCGGTTAATAATCCCCGGAAGAGCTCCCAAATGAGACATATCAGAATGACTTAACAGAACTATGTCTATCTTATCTAGGGATTCCTCTAATGCGGTTATTTTTGTTATGTCTAGGGCATAATTCCACCCAGCGTCTAGTAAAATAAAAACATCTTCAATTTGTAATAAGGAACACACCATCCCTTTATCATTCGCCCCATAAATGGGCGTGTACTTCATGTCTAATCTTCCGTTGATAATAATAATTAGTATATACGCGCGTAAATATATCCACCTGGTATGTTACAAATATAATTTATTTATGTATTATAAGTATTCGGCTTATTAATGTAATTACCTCAACTGATTAAGTGTATTCATAATAAGTATAAATTTTATTACATCTTAAAACACATTTCATAGTAGTGAAAGTGGCGATTGCATGCGCAATTTGATTTTGATGGACCAAAAAAATTATCAAGCCAAATGTCAATATTGTTGTCCATTAGGTATGGCGTGTAATGGGGAGAACTCCTATTGTTCGCTGTATTAATACAGCAGTATTCACAGCTGCAAACATACATGTCACAGCACTCGCAATATGTGTACTTATTTAACACATTAAATACCAATTCTTTGTAGCTCACGTTGCAATCATCCTGAATAGGGTCAAAGGTGTGCTTATAATCGTCCATATCCGGGTGATTAAGAGCGTCTAGGCCGTATCTATTCACTTTTTCAAAAATGCTAGCGAGCATGTGTTTGCTATCGGGCGATAACTTAGAAAAATCGGTTATTATATGCTTTTTATGTGGTTTTAACGATTGGTCTTTGCCCTCACTTTTAAAATTCGACGATAAATCAGGGTTGCTATTGTTATTATGAATTATGTCTTGGGAGTAAAGGGCTAGTGGTGAATTCATGGCGGTCGATATACTTGACATTGGCGATAAATTAGAGTTATCTTGCGAAGAAATTCTAGAATTGACAAAAGGTGCGGTGATGGTGGAATGGGATTTAATACTTGATACTTTAGACCAAACAGATGGTCTTCTATGGGTATGATGTGCAATTGAAGAAGAAGTTCCTTTAGTTCCTACGCCAGATGACGATGAGACCACAGCTCCAAAACGATGCTGCTTATGCTTCATTGCGAGCCTTGAGTTCATATCATTGTGTTGTTTTAATGCTTCGGAGTTAGTTACTGAATCTGATGAAATTGATATCGGCAATGATGTTGATAATGCAGATGTCGAATTACTTAACTGATAAAAATTGTTTGCATTGCCACCTTCAATATTTATTTCTGAATTTATAGATAGTGTGTCTTCATTGGAAAAATTATTCACGCTGGCATCATTTTTCTTTTTTTTAAACAATTTAGAGAAAAAAGATCCACTTGTCGAGGCCTTTTTATCCTTTTTGGCCTTTTTCCTATTTAACGTATCGCCACCATACACTAAACTAATATTATCTTCGTCATTTTCCTCGCCCGATCCAACATGTCTGTGATCTGCATTCAACTTACTTTGATGGATGTTTACCGAGCCTTCAGATATCTTTTCGCTTTTAATATAATTACTACTGTTATTATTATTAGAAACTTGTTCAATATAAGAAGAATACTCCTTTAAATTATTAAAAAAATAATTCCCATCGTCATCATTAGCATTAAAATTGCTACTAATAGAATCAATCGTTTGTCCCTTAATCATTGGCGATATTTTTTCACTGTTGCTACTTCTTCTGCTATGGATGGTATTTCCGTTATCATGTGAATAATGTGTTGTTTTAGATAACTTTTGATTGAAATTGTTTAAATAATCATGGTAACTAGCCTGATTCACAAATAAACTGCTGTGTAAAGGGTGAAGTTTGTATGCGTAATGTGTAAGCAAGTATGGATTATAGTTCACATTGTTAACATATCGGGGATCTAATATGGTGTTATTCAACAATTGTAATGGCGGATAATCAGAATTGGTGCCTCGTGAATCTTTAGAGTTAAGCTTTGTCCATTTACTAGCTTCACAATGTGCTGGATTAAGTTTTTTACTTTCTTTAGTTTGCTTTTTCGCGTGTCTGTCTTTATAAATACCCTTGTATCCAGCAAAATAATTGATCATAGCTTGCTCATCATCGCTTAAGTCATAAATATTACCTATGTCATCGTTATTAGATTGATTATGAATATTATGCTGTATGCAATCATTGGCCATAACGAAATCTACATAATCATTTAAATCCATCGATGAATTAATAGGGTACAAAGATGATAATGAGGTCAATGATCCTTGCTCTAAACTACCAAGTTGCGGGGACAAGGCTAATTTGTTTTGTTTAGCATTTGTCATTAAATCTGATGTTGAAGCTGCATGAGTCCCAGACATATTAGAGCCGCGCTTCTTTTTAGAAGAAGAAAACTTGAAAATCCCTGATCCTGTGTGTGGTTTTTTAGTTATCGACCCTGAATGTTTCAGTGTAATTGATGATGCAACGATAGGCTGATGTGCGAGGTCACTTGCTGGGGATGGTTGAGGTTCTGTGGATTGTGCAACGGGCCTAAGTAAATTAAATGCATCTGGGTTTAGCGTGTATGACCTGTACTTATCAGAAAGTTCAGTTGCGATTGGTCTACCTAAATTTAATAACCCTGTATCGCTACGTTCAAGGTTATTTGGGGCCATGTTGTTAAGATCATGTCTCGCGTTAGACGGCACTAAACTATTATTTCTGCTTGCGATTTTTATTCCTGAATTTCTTCGGCTCGTGGAGAAAATTGAACCTCGTTGGGATCTTAATCGATCGTGTAATTTTTCAATGTACTGGTGCGAGGAAGTTGATTTTGTTGATTTCATTGACTTGTTATCACTAGCGAAGGAATAAGTGTCCATATTGTTTAATTCATCTTCAGAGATTCGAGTTGCGTGATTGTGGTGATATGAAGGTTTTTGATTGTTAATAATATTTCCATTTTCAAACTGTATTTTGTTTAATGAATGCATTCTATGATGCGTTCCTGATTTTTTTACGTTGGATTTCGAACCTAAAGCCGTTGCATCCTCTTTTAAACTTTGTTTGTGTAGGTTATTGATATTTCCCGTGCGATGTATTACTTCCGAGTCCAATGTATCTAATGAATTATTATTGCTTCCTTTGATGCTATTGGTATATATCAAAAATGAAAACAAAGCTTCGTTATCAGTGTCCTGTTCCTTTTGATTAGCGTGGTTAATGATTAAAGACTGTTTTGTTAGACAAATTAATTTTTTATAGATATCGGGGGTAATAGCAGGAAAGTGTTGCGATAATTGAGAAAGTATAAATTCCCTTTGTAATTCAAAAATTTCAATAGTTGATTCAGGCTGTAAAGAGCTATATTTGTCATGGTTAAGCGCTAAAATTGATTGGTTTAAAACGAGTTGTCGTTGATCGGATGACTTAAGATACGGTTTCACGACTACCAAATCAAGGAGAAAATTGGCGTTATTGTATATGTTTTTTGATACAGTAGGTAAGGATGCAGGGTTGTATAACTTATTGTTGGTCTTTAAATTTAACCGAGTTTGATAAAGTTTTAATTTAGTCAATAAAGTTGATTCACTATTAGGGTTACTATTTGTTGCAGCATGTGAATTTACTAAATTCCCGATGTCATGCACTGGTACTGCACCGTCCAATTCCACCTTTAAAGTATTTTTTGATTGTTTTCTACCTAATTGGGAACCCGATCTCTTCGCCTTGTTCTTGCTAATGTTAATTATATTTTGGTGCTGGTGCTGTTCGTTATTGGTCATAGATTGGGCTGATTCCGACAATGAAAATGAATTTTCGGATATATCCATGGAAGAGTAATTTGCATTATTGTTATTATTCTTTTTAGATTGTATGGTGCCATGTAGTTGGGACACATCAAAGTCGCGTATATTATATACGAATGTAGATTCTTTGTTTCTTTTTAACAAGTTATCTTCTGGAAAATCATGTTGATCAAACCCCATTTCCATAAACCAGGGAATTCTTAAATGTATGCATTCAGCGATGGCCTCTTCCTGCAAAACCTGTCTTTCATTGGCATAGGGGGTAGTTTGTTCTCTTGTTTTTTTAATTGCCGAATCAATATTCAACAACTTATCGCTATGCATTGATGATCGATAATAATTTGATGAGAATGGTGAGGCCGGTAAGGATTGGGAATGAGAATGAAACAGATTAACATACATTTTATGATGATCTTGGTGTTGTAGCTGATGTTGTAAGTGTATACTACTAATAGATCTATCGGGGTGTAATCTTTGTTCCCATAAATTAAACTTAAACTGTTCGTCAGATGATGTTGACTTGCTTGAATATATAGACCCAGATAACGAGTTTGGGATCGTGGGTGGGTGTGGATTCAATGAATTTGGGGCGTTTTTATTTTTTCTATACCCTTTTTTAACCAAATATGACTGACTGGATGAATTAGAAAGCACATTTTTCGTTCCTGTATTTCTCTTATAATCCTTGCCAACGGTTTTGTTATTTGCATCTAACATTTTTCTGCCAATGCTGTTTAAATGGTGGCTGTTGTAATTATTCACGTCTGCACCGACCCCGACAAGAATAATGGTTTGATCTATCCATAATTGATCGATGTATTTAACAATAAGCACCTCGATTTCATTTGCATATACATTGGCCTGCCCATTTACATAATCAATCGGGGTTATGTTCTCCTTAAATTCATTTGGCTCATTATAACTTGTAGAAACGAAGCTATGTGGTCTTATAGGATTGTCGCTTGCGGATAAATATTGAATTTTTGCGTCTTTAGACAGCCCAGAATTATCCGACACTGCTTGGGATATAGGTTTAGTTACAGGCGGGAAGTAAACTTTTAATATATCCATATGCGATTTATAAAATGTGTCCTTCATGCGTTGGATAGTAAGAATTGCGTCATTAAACGAACTGTAATCGTGAATATGGTACGTAAAAACAAATGAAGACGCAAATGTCGAGGCGGTTGTAGTAGACTTATTGGAATGGATTGAAGGATTTGCAGCTGATCTATGTGCCTCATTTGCCTTACGTAAGAGTGATTGGTATAGCTTTGCATCTGGGTGGTTTGGTAGAATGTCGTCCTTCTGAGATATTCTAGTAGGAGGTGATGCAGTTGTGCTTTTTTGGGATTTGTTATAAGTAATATAATTGGAAAGGCTTAAGTGTGAAATCTCTTTTCTTAAACTATATCCTGGCGACATATGCTTATTAATGGCCCCTCCAGATGATAATCCAGCCCCCCCAGATAGTAGTTGTGGAGATAATAGAGATGGCGATGATGCACTTGATGAAATTGGATTCATGCTTGGAATCTGCTTAAGCGATGACAACGACAGTATCGTTTCTAAGCTTGGCATAGTATTCATTGGGTCTATCGTTGACGCCATAGATTTTCTACGTATATTCTTATTATCCACCGATCTTGTATTTCCATTTAGTATAGTAGTATCGGCATTCTGGTTCTTTATACTACTATTGATATTATTAACGCCATTGATAATTTCGATTGGAGGCAGGCTGGGAAAAACAAGCTGAGTGAATATATCAATTAAATGAGAATTAAATGGGGCGGCTTTGTGGGTTCGCTCTTTGATGAAACTATCAGCAAATGAAGCGGCAAAGGTAGACTTTGTAAGAGTTTCCATCATGGATGCGTCAGCTGAACTGTGGGCACATGATAAGCTGTTAATTTTTTCTGTGTATTCGTAGGTGATTAAGTAGTCGAGCAGGGTCTCAACAATTTCTGGGTGGTATTCAAATATTTCCATATCAATTAAATTTTCTCCCTTCACACGCTTGAATTCGTTTATTAAATTGTGGTGGCAATTTTGATGGTGTCTTAGTGGTGCCTGTTTATTGGTAATCAGAGGGCAGTATACAGACGCAGCCAATACTTTTTCATTCATGGGATATGTTACTGTAGCAGTTAGTAACGAAGGGGCCATCACCGATGAATAATAAGCCTCTTTTTTAGTTGGTTCGTAGATACAAGTATTTAGCGAATTGTCTTTTGGCACATTTACCTTACTTGTGGCTGACGTCGTCCCCGCATTGTGGTGTATCAAAGGAGGGGATATGTGGGGCTGGGGAGTAGCGATTGGGTTAATAAACGAGTAATAATTCAATGAAGAATCGTCTAATAAAAGTAGATTATTTTTGTCGCTTAATTCTCTTTTTCTCCCAATGTTTTTACTAGCAGGCTCAGCCGAGCGATTTGACGAGGTGTAGGACTCACTAGATGTATAATGATGCAAGCTGTGCCCTTTACTTCCATTTATATTGTTTTCTTGAGAAATGCTAGTTAGCAAAGGTGCTGCATCTACTCCGTCATTTGTTGCTAAAGTAGAATGAGCTATTATAGAATTACTTAAACTAGAATTAGGTATTGGCGCAATAGTATTATCCATATTAACAATTGATTCGACACTAGCATATACAAGTGACGATGCTATTGTCGTTTTACCTGTCATAGACCCGCCTATAATAAACACGCGAGTCTTCTTATGAACATCGCTTTTATCTATAAAAAGACATCTTTCCGACATTGGGATGCTAGCATTATTAGTATTATTACTAGAAAACGAATTGCTATCTGTCGAGCAATAGCCATCACTCGATCTTTGTTCAGTCCCACGAGGTGAGATATGCCCACCACTGGATAGATGGGAGGATACACTTGTCTTATTAAGATCTCTGTTGTTTGAATTTATAGGCGGTGCGAGTATATCTGGGTCTGGCGATAATTTATTTCCCTTAGTCGATGCTATCGAATTTTTACTAATGATTGACTCATTCGAGCTCGTATGAATATTAATTTGCTGGATTGGGCGAGAGTACAGCTGACAATGGTTACAATCAGCTTGCCCGGTGTTAATAGAATTTGTATTAAGTATTGGCCGTACAATAGAATCAGCGATAAATAAATGCATTGGCTCAATATCCTGTGTGAATGACATGTCGGATTCTTGTTCCATAGAAACATCTCTGTTAGTTTGTTGATAATTTTTACCAGGGTCTCCGTCCATTTGTATATTGATTAGAGGGATAATCGGATTTGATTTAACCAGAATAAAAAATTTTTGTTAATATAAATTTAATAATTTTTTTTACAACCAATTAGTGTAGCTCAACATTATTATAGCTTGGTTGCCCACTTTATTAGTTTAAATTTTGTCTTTGTTTGGAATATTGGAATGACTTTGATAAGTGATTTTCCAGAAACATGTGAGACGAACGATAATTCCGTGAAAATAGACTCCCCGGATTTAGCAATAAATCCAACTACGACAAAGTGTCAATTAGAACCTAACTCACCGGTACTATTGATCCAAAACGAAGTGACAAATGAAGATGTTGCATGTATGTTTGAAGATCTTGCCATTATTAATAACACGCATAGAACTATCGAGAGTAATCAAAATAGCACAGAAAAAAAGGATATTAGCAACTCTTTAAGGCCAGAAGCTAGAGATATATTGTGGTCACATCGACCATACCGCCCCTTTTACACGGTGCGAAAACGGATTCGAGCTATTAGTGATAATGTGAGCGAGTCGGTAATGGAACTGGGGACTAATTTTTGGAATTCTATGGCGATCAATTATGACCTTGATGTAGTTGGTAGTTCTCTAGCTGGGGCTGGCGATGGATTGATTGATATGCTGGGCGATAATATAATGGAAAGACTATTTTTGGACCGCTACACGGCAAACGATCTGAAGAGAATAATTGAAAAGTCACCTATTGGTGCAGCTTTGAAAGAAAAGGGCTTTTATAATCTTGACGCATCGATAAATGCTCAAAATCCGTACATCCACCAATTTATTCTCCGCGATACGGGCAAAAATCATGTTATTATGCCACCTCTTGACCATATTTCGATATCTGAAGAAAAGCAATTAGCCCTGAGTTCTGGATCGGGTTTAAGCAGTGTAGAAAGTGAAGTAATAGAGCTCCCAGAATCGTCGTTGGCACACGAACGGACTACCGTGACCGAAAAAGGAATTCTCTTGTTTCAAATTGAGCTGCGGCGGTACATAGACATGAAACAACTCAAGGCGATTTCCAGGATCAATTATTATCTTCCCGAGACGCGTCAATTTCTCACCAAGCATGTTTTAAGTCTTGAAACCCCAGACATCATCTGTACCGAATGGATGCTCATGCAGGACCCAACCAGCTCATTCTCCCGTCCAAAAAATAGTAGTAGTAGTAATAACATTAACTCGTCAGGAAATTCTGGTACCCCACAATTAAACGCGGCACCGGGCCAGATGTATCCTGGGCTGGGCCTGTTTTGGAAATCAAGTCTTTTGATGATTGAAATGGCTATGAAAAGTTCAAGGGACGCCTTTGCACATCATCCATTGTACTTTCACAATGCGTATCTATACTCACGTGCATGCATGTTTCTTAACCCAGAAGTAGAGGGGAAGTTCGGAATACTGTGCCGCGACCTGCAGGCAGATATCGAGACACACGGAGTCTCTATCGTTTCAAAAGCAATCCACCAGGGCCAATGCATCCATGTTCCAACGGGCGAGACTGTTAAGTGGATTACCGAAGAACAGATGTTTCCTATTTCTAAACGTCTCAAACAAATATTCATCTCCAAAGATTACAACAATATCCTTGCAATATACGAACACGAATCAAATCATTTCAAGATCGATTTTTCTATCCCAATTCTCATGGGGAAAAATTACGCAGATAGAATTCCCTTTATCGACATTAAAATAATCAAAAAATGATCATCAAAGTAGTATACAAAGTATGTATACATGATATTGCTTATTAAAAAAACATTTTAAATTAAAGTATAACAGCTTATCAACAATATACAATTAGCATTTAATAGCGTCATGCAAACATACTCAAATATTTCATATTGTTAATTTTATGGATAGTACATATTATTACCGATCCATTGCTTCTTTTATACCCTTTTTTCGCTAGCAATAAGTCCTTCTGAATCGAATAGATTTTTTTTAATCTACATGTTCTCTTTTTATTTAAAAAAAAATACAGCAATTAAAGATTCGATCCTCCCAACAAATAATATTTCTCATTATATCTATATAGATGGGCATGTTGGCAGTAGAGAATAAGATTGTTGTGAAAACATTAAGACAGTTATATGAAGCACATAAATCTGGTGGGAAAGTCGAGAGTATTGACACCACCTTTTGTGATTTTGACCAAGTCCGGTTTTGTATTAAGACACAAAGTTCGACTGATAAGACTAAAGTACTATTGAGTGTGAGCTGGGGGTGTATAGTAGAGATGCGAGGCTCATGTGGACTAGACGAGCATCTTAAAGGCGTGTATGGGCCTGGGAGTATGCAAGGCCAGCCCGAATCTGAGTTTGATTATTCGTTTCTAATAGACATTGCGAGCATTGATTGCTCTATTATAAGCAAGTATGCCTTGATGAAACGGTATATTTTCCAAGCGGCGCTTATTAAGCATATTGTATCCCAACAATCTGGTAACAAGCAGGCTACTCCGACGGTGGTCCGCTTAAGAGACGACACGTGCTATTATATTACAAATTCATACGACCGCGTAACAGTGATGGCCAACATCAGTTTTTCGGATTCGGACGACAAGTCGTTTGGTGACTTGTTCCTTAAGGAGTTTGAAGGCATGCGTAAAAAGGTCCAAGAAGCGCCGCAAGTCATGACAAGCGCCGAACCACCCAAGGATCTCGTTAATGAACATGTGTTTACGACCAGTAAGAACAATTCTTTTGTTACCATCCTCCTCTTTCCTCGCCATTATGGTGGGTCTCAGCCATCAGGCCAATCCATCGAGTCACTCAACCAACCACGCCTAGAAGCCACCAGCGACCTCCTGCTGAGCTTTAGAAACTACATCCACTACCATATTAAATGCAGCAAGGCCTACCTCCAAACCCGCATGCGTGTCCGTGTCAATACTTCCCTACAGGTCCTCAACAGGGCCCGTCCAGAGAAATCCACCAATCACGAGTCCAATAAAAGACAATCCATAAGTTCCAACACCAATCTCTCCCCGCAGATGCAAAATTAAGTCAATGTTATTCCCCTACTACAATTATTGGACTGGTTAAATAAATTAACCCAATTGGGAAAATAAATAAAATATATTTAAACTTTTAAAACCTCAATTTAAATCAATTTTTTTATTGATTAAATTAAACATAATGGATGTAATTTTAGATGCGGTCGATACGCTGTTTTTAGACTCATTGTATCCGGTAACGATGCCACGGACGAATAATGTGCGGATATTCACATCCTTGTACGTTGTGACGGCCTTGGGTGGGTATATTTTGTATTTTTTGTGTGCGGGACTAAGTTATTATTTCATGTTCGACCATCGGTACAAATTACACCGCAGATTTCTTCCTAATCAGGTTTCGATGGAGATCCAGACATCGCTTAAACACATGGCTATAATGAGTTGGTTGACGACAGTATGTTTCTTTTTTGAGGTTAAGGGCTATTCGAAACTGTACGATTCCATTGACGACTACGGCTGGACCTATTCGTTCGTGAGTATAGTGTGGTTCCTTGTATTTATTGATTTTGGCATCTACTGGATCCACCGCGGATTGCACCACTCTCTTATCTATAAGCATGTCCACAAGTTGCACCATAAATGGATTATCCCAACTCCCTTTGCTAGCCATGCTTTTCATTGGGCCGATGGGTTTTCACAGAGCTCTCCATACCATATTTTCGTGTTTCTGTTTCCATTGCACAAATGGACATATTTGGGACTGTTCGTATTTGTGAATATTTGGACGGTCTCAATCCACGACGGAAACAACAAGCTTCCCCAATCATTGCAAAAGTACATTAACGGGTGTTTCCACCATTCGTATCACCACCTGTACTTTAATTATAACTATGGCCAGTTCTTTACGCTTTGGGATATCGTAGGAAGCTCGCACCGCGAGCCGTCGAACTGCCATACTGAGGATGTGCTTATAAAAGACATCGAGCATGCAAACACGCCTTCGTCGGATTTAAAGGAGTTTTTTCCTACAAAATGCTGCTGATTAAAGTTGATTCCAATATGTAACGAACGCTCTAATAAATGGATTATATTTATTGCTCATGCGATAATACTTTTTCAAGTACGCGATAAAAAAGCGGAAACCTTTGGTATAGTTTAATTTTGTGAAGCTGAAACTGTTCATCAAGCTCACCTGAAAATTGGGCTCGCATCGCAATATCCATTTCATTAGCTAAAGCAATCTCTTTTCCTACTAATTTTGCCTCTAACAATTAATTTACGATAAATTGGTTAATTATTATAAATAATCTTGATACATGTAAGACTACTGAAAGATACTAAAACTAACCCTTTTTGAGTATGAGCAGGACGTATAACATGATATGGAGGTTATCAAAATGGTGGAATTGAAAGTCTCCGTAAATAGAGTTGCTGGTTATAGAAGTGCGCCCTACAAGTAGATCTAATGAAGCCGTGTAAATCTGTACAAGCTTAGACGCAGTAATTTGTAGCAATTTTACACTAAGAAGCGATAATTTGCACAAACATCTAATAATATATTCCAGCGACTCGATGGATGGTCCATTATTATGGTCCGAAGAATACCGGTCCATGTTCATTATAAATTCAAAGTTAAGCTCAATGTATTTACTTATTAATGACAGTATAATTTTCAGATGTTCCTCTTTAATGCACTGATTTGTCTCGCTAATTATCAATAAATTATGGAGATTATTCAAACACGAGTAATGCAAAAGCAACTCTTCGGATAGATTTATCAAATTAGTATCGCCCATCGTCGATACTCTATCTATTAATCCTTGCATTGCAAATACGATCTCGTCTACCCCGCTATTATACTTTTTTCTATTTTGTAGTAAACTGAGTATGTAACAATCGTTTAATAATACTGCGTGTGGTAAAGGCTTTATAAATTGGCCCATTTCTAGAGCCGAATACATATTGTCTACTTTATTATCATGGTCAATTTGTGCCACTAAAAGGTCTTTAATAATCACGTCCTTAGGTCCACAAACAAGACTTTCCATATATAATTCCAACGATACATTATCTGGCCTAGACTTAATTATCGCTATCGCCTTTGTTATTATTTTATAAATACAGGCCAAATGTTAGAGTGATGCAGGCGGGAAAATTAAACAGATGAAAATATTTAAGATTAAAAAAAATAGATAAACCGAACATCAGTTATCTTAAATCAAATATCAATTTTTTGTATATAAATTACGTGATTCATCGATATTATTGTAATTTTCGTTACCAATGCTACTTGAAACCACGTGTCATCACATTCGGCCCACTTTAAATTACATACGCCGAACATGTACGATAAATTAGCTCGCAATTAATCACTATACTTAATAGCAATTACTTTATTGTTTTACACTAAATAGTGCACTTAACAACAACAAATTGTAATAAATACCTACATTCACCTAACTCTAGGCCTAGATCGTTCGAATATACGCCGTTGAATGTATTGCTAATTATTATTGCGTGGGCGTACCTTGCTAGGCGTATGATTGCGTCCTCTATTTCCAAGTACTTCCGATCATGCGTGGATATTGTAAGCTATAAATTGTTGTTATTAACTTTGTTTCTGATAACATTATGAATTTAAAATGGCTGTGTTGGCCCGTCTACAAAAATATCTCACACCGATTATAATTGATTGTTAGGAAGCTGAGGAGTATGTCGGCAAACCGCCCGATGCATGCTATTTGAAACCTGTTCTCGAGTTAGGGGTTATTACAAAGATACAAATAGACCTTGTTACCAGGTTTACAACCCCAATTGAACGCATTAAGCGAAAAGTCTCAAAGCTTGAACCTCCAGCCAGTAGTAACAATAACAGCAAAACCAACAGCAACTCCCAAGCTTCATTTTCGAGTTATGTGGCCAAAAATCCATTTTATTTTAACCACTATATGGAACCGTTGTGGCTTTCTATCTTTTCGAGTAATAACTTTTTACTTGACGGGACAAATGCGACTATCGATCGCATAACTTTTAAGCAAGCTCATGCTATCAACAATCATATTGTAGCGTCTAACTTAACTGCCACTTGTGAACTAGACTCTAAAAAGACTCTATTGAGGAATGCACTTGGATTCTCAGTGAACTGTAATGTTACCACTGACAATGCTGATTTGCCCCCTATTTATTCGTCTAAAATTGACTTTAAATACCCAATTAACTACAAGTACAAGGATGAAGTCTCAAAGTTACCGCTAGATTTCACTCCAGGTGAGGTGCTATATGACGGAAAATTAGAATTTACTTTGGTACAAAACCCTATTATCATCGCCCAATCGATATATTATCCACCAACCCCGTCATTTTCGCGCAATCTTGCTGTGTGTGTATCGGAACTCGCACAAACGCTAAAGTCTCTCCCTGGCAGAATATTTGGGCGTGAATCGTCGTTGCCTGTTCAATGTCCGCTCATGATGACATCAAAGGTCTTTTCCTGGTTAGTTGAAAAGGAATACATGCTTAATGAGTCTATCGTCGGAGAATTAGATTATATAAAACCATTATACAGCTCTAAAAGATGGAACATTAAGATCATTAAAGCGACAACCAGCAACAATATCGAAGGCATCCACTTCTCAATCTACTCACGCACCCCAATCGCCAAATCAATCAGTTCGAGAACATCTATATCAGGTCTTATTCTTCCTGAATAAATCACGTTGTTATTATTATTGGTATACAGAATAACCTCGATGGTTCGTTTTATGGTTAGATTAAAGTATAAATCGTTTTGTTTTTTCAGTCATAAAAATTGATGTTACCGCCTAGGTTAAACTCGACAATTCGCTGTAGATCAAATTTACTCGATAGGCTAGATAGCTTTATCGGGCATATGCGAAAACGAGCTATCGAAGTTTTGTCACATTAAAAAACAGAGAAACAATCATGTCTGCGATATTTGGCCCTCGAATAACTAAAAGCAGGGTGGTAAAGGGGCTTTTTTCTGTAGGAATAACGTACATGCTGATAAGGAGTGTCTATTCAATAAAGTATCCTAGGAATTATCACACGGCATCTACATATTTTGGGCCACCAGACAACTTTTTTAAATTATTTATGCCCCAACAATACACTCAGCAAATGACCCCTTCGTTTAAAGTAAAATCGTCCAATATATCCTTCCTAAAAACCCCAACAGAGTTCAAAGAAACGTTGTTGGAGTCCATATCCCTAGCAGAAGCGCGAATCGTGCTATCAAGCTTATATTTAGGCATCGGCCCAGTTGAAGAAATGATTGTATCCCGGCTGAAAGCAGCTGGCGATCGAAACGTTAATGTACACCTAGTCTTTGATGGCTACAGGGGAACACGGGGACTTAAAAATTCAGTGACTATGATACAGCCACTTTTATCTGCCAATAACACGGGCGTGCATCCTACGTTGGCATTATATTTCAACGATAAAATAATATATCTAGTCAACAAACTATTACCAAATAAGATCAAGGAAGTTTTTGGCGTACACCATATTAAACTTTATATCTTTGACAATACAGTAATAATTTCGGGTGCCAATTTATCAGATCAGTATTTTGAGAATCGACAAGACAGATACGTAGTTATAAAAAACGAACCGCAACTGGTAAACTTTTTCGCCGACTTTATAAGATTGTACAGCAATGAAGTATGTTATTCCATCTACCACCAAGAAGACATTTCTTTATTATCAGACCGCAAGTATATTCAAAAGGATGCCAATATTTCACGATTGAATGCTGTGTTTACCAGATTCCTTTCTGAACAAAAAGCTAAACTGGATATTAGC
Source organism: Ceratophysella sigillata (assembly GCA_034693865.1). Taxonomy (NCBI): domain Eukaryota; kingdom Metazoa; phylum Arthropoda; class Collembola; order Poduromorpha; family Hypogastruridae; genus Ceratophysella; species Ceratophysella sigillata. Next base: position 29,453 of record JAQFXY010000040.1, read on the forward strand.
ATGGAAAACAACCTACTTGAAACTGAGATGGCGATCATATATCCCTCATTTCAGCTTCCCCCATTTAAAATACGGCATGATTCCGATCTTGTTTTAAATTTACTTACTAACATGCCAAGCAACAAAAGTATGTCAATGAGCTCAGGATACCTAAACATCCCAACAGAATTAACCTTGGCGGTAGCTAATTTAACGAACCCAATTACTATTATTACGGCTGCTCCATCTGCAAATAGTTTTTACTCTCCGAATCCCTCAATCGCTAGCCCGATCGGATTTATTCCACGAATCTATCACTATCTAGCTATGAAATGTACACTCGTTATGAGCTCGAACAATAAGCAGTTTGTATACATGGAGTATAATCGACCAAAATGGACATTTCACGCTAAAGGTATTTGGATCACTGATGACAAGGAATCCTCACCCGAATTTACATTAATTGGGTCTCCGAATTATGGGTATCGTTGGATGCAAAGAGACTTAGACATGCAAATAGGAATTCATACAACTAATTCAGAATTAATGAATAAGATGAAAGCTGACAAAGATTTAGTTTTCGATAAAAAAACATCTCAAGATATTATTCCATCAAACCATAGCCCTAATGATAGACAACTCCCTTTTTATATTCGTCCATTTATATTTTTAATAAAACCCTATTTGTAATGAAATAGATCGGGTACACAATATAATTGTATAATTAATTAATAACCTATGTGTCCTTTATTCCCTGTTTACAATAATTAATTTGTCTGTATTGTAAATATTATACACTCGGCAACGCTCTTGGTCGCTTTTAACAGGTCCCCAGATAAGCTGGATAGGCGGGATAGTATATGCGCCAACGTTTGCCACGGTGAACAAAAGATCTATGGTTAGTGCCGATTGCGTATCACAGATACGGTCGAGTTGTGTATAATCGCATGGTAACAAAGACTTTGTTTGGTTCATCGTCAATGCATTGCTTTCTTTAATATAAACTGACAGCTTAATCGGCTCATTTGTAGGATTTAATACGTCCAATTTCCCAATAATCTGATGCCTCCTGTTATTTCCCCCAATATAAACTTCCGTGGGAATAGAGAATTGATAAAAGATGTTGTTATTAGTATTATTAAATTGCTTTGTGAAGAAACAATCGGCGAAGTTTTGTAATTCCATTTCATTAGACTTAAAAGTAGGCATAATATCGATAACCTTTTTGTTCATAATCGTAACTGCTTTGATCCCAATGTGATGGGTTAGATTCGACACATTATTTGAGCATGTAAATATTAAGAAAAACTCTATCTCATTTCCATGATCTACATGCAACGCCCATTCATTGTTCGTTGTAAAATTAACATTATGCTTAGTAATATAAGTTTTTGATAACTGATATACCGGCCCATTTGTGCTAGAAGATTTGTAAATATTATCCGTCCTTGGATTAGCATCAATTAAAAAGAACCGTAGCAATTCCGAGGTAATCTCAGGCATACCCGGATTGCCAGAAGATAGCAAGGAAAGGCGCGATTCCTTTACACCAATCGATTTATATTTTAAATCGTCATATTCATCATCCCTAGTAGTAGTAGTTGAAGTAGATATGCCGTTTTTTTGCTGATTGTATGTTACTTTAAACACCAGGTTGTAAGTTTTGTTAATAGCTATACTTGCATGCGTGGAGGAATATGGCATCGATACAGAATACTTATCACTATGACAAACTAACTCAGCTTCTGAAATTGTTAGTTCATCCGATAAGTTAGTTACCGCGATTGACCCATAATAATTCGCTAGTCCGTTAGCTTTGTTAAAAATGACCGGCATTGTGTGTATTGACGGGAGCACGCCGATTGAAAATGTGCAATAAGTAAGTTTGGTTGGACAATTATCCCTTTTATGCACATTAGCCGCAACATTACCCATGTGTCCAAAAATGAAATTTAATTGTTGCGTTCCCACTTTAAGCAAATGGAATGTAAATTTTAACAACACTTTTTGGCCTGGCAATAACTGTTCGGTGCCCTTAATAATGTTAACAGGGGTATACGGAACTGTTATTTTATAAGTAATCGCAGGTTCATTTTTTGGCACTTTTACCTCGAGTATGTATTGCTGTTGATAAGAACAAACTAGAGACAGCATAGTTACATTTGAATATCCTGTATTTTCTAGTATAAGGTCCAATATAAATAAATTCCCACACATGACTTGACTCGAAAACTCTTTAGTTGTAACGACTAATTTTGGGTGTGGTTCCTTTACAACAATGTGCAATCTATTATCAGGTATAACAATGGGTGGATCCAGAAACTTTTTGCATGGCACACGCCTTCCATTAAGTTTAAATGGCATAAAAAGATAAACGTGTGAAGACTGGATGATTTCGTAGCTAATCCCTAGTAATTCTAAAGAGCCAGTATGTCTGGGAGTGAGATTGTGTGCAATAGTTTTAATCTCAAATTTTTGTAATACAATTTTGTCCTGTACTTCCGAGTCAATGCTGTCACAAGAAATATTTGTAGTGAACCACAATTTTATATTGTACATAATAAAAGTGTCTGGGAACGGATTTTTAAGTGCATAACGAATAGTCATTTGTTCCTCGGCAAAACATTGTGGGTATGTTGAATTTTCTGAAACATATGTAAGCATTGAAGATGACGACTGAGAACTAGGTCTCGTTTTAGATATCGTGCGTGTTGATAATTGTATTTCAGATGATGATTCAACGGTTTTGTTTGAAAACGAAGAGATAGGATGGAATGTGCCGATTAATTTATTTTCTAAAATTGACCAATTATAATCGGCCGATTTCGTCTTTTCATAGGTGTCTAATTCAATAACGAATTCCTTTTCTAAAAAGATTGGAAAGTTTGTAATTGCCGTATTATAACTTTCTGGGGATATTTGGTGATCATTATATTTAGCCTTTTCATGCAGTACTAATAAGAAATCACTGGTTAAAAAACATGAGAGTATAGGTGATTTGGTGATCATTTGAATGAAGTCCTCTACAGTCTTAAAATACTTGTATTTAATTAAATCAACCTTTTCAGTTTTTCCTTTTATATTAACCGTATTGCTATTAGGAAAGTTAATTTTAGCTGCGATAATGATAATGAAGAGAAGAACTAGTTCTTGTGCCATATATAGTTTCTTGTTAGAAATGCCCAAGTAGGTATTTTCTAATGAGAGTATGGCTAATTTATAAGCCCCCGCAAAGTTCATTGAGAGCGCTGAATTCAGTAGCAACCGACTTGATCTCCTTGCATACCTACCCATGTCATTAAATAATGTAATTTCTGAGGCCCATTGTTTTAGTATCCCTGAAATAAGGTCGTTGTTTATATCCACGACAATCTTTTCAATAAACAACAATGCCTTAGTATGTTCTTTGAATTCCAATAAGCATTCAATATAATTCATGGCTGTTTTATATGACGATATAGACAGGTTCGCTTTATATGCATAATTAGAATAAGCCTGCTCCCAATGCTGGTCAAAAGCGAGTTTATCTGGCTCTAAAAACAGCTTACACACGCCACTGAGCTCAATAACACTCGACCAACATGCCCATGCCTTATCTCGATGGTGTATCTTTCGCAAGTAAAGGTAACAATCATTCGCGAGTTGAAAGCTGCCTAATTGTAGATACATGTCTGCAAGTCGGCGAAGTTGGACTTCCGCACTTAATAATTGATATCCCATTGATAGCCCCGATGGATCATAGCCTAGTAATGGGATGTCTTCTATCGCCGAAATAGTGCTGCCACCATAATTAGTGGCCAAACTAGTTACTTTAGAGTATCCAGCAAACCATTTTTTGGTTGCATTAACAATATTGTCGGCAATTCCCTTTCGATGGCTAATAGTCCTTTTATATATCTCAATACTATTTACCTCCATCGAAGGTATCACTTCATCCCTTATTATTCTTTCACAAACTGATAATAACTCTGGCCATTGCGTTTTTAACTCATTGTTACATAAAAGATTATTGTGATTATTATGCGTAGGTAATAAAAGAGGGTATACTTTGGATTTACTGATGGCTGTCGTTATTTGGTCAATCACCGGTTGCAATGGAGTAGTTTTATACAAAAGAACCACAACCACAGGTATGTCCATATCTAGTCCAGATAATACATTGCTGGCAATAGAATTACTGCTAACATTGCTACTTATGCTTGAAGTTGATAAAATAGATGATGTTGATGTTGATGATGATGAGGGTACTGGTTTAGAATAACTGGTGTTAATTATTTCATTTAGTTGGTTTGTAAAGCTATCCTCTTTATAATCAATTTCTTCCTTGCAGCTTGGCGAGGATATTACGAATACTCGTATGATCGGGTGTGCAAACGTTTCATGGTAGTTTATGGCTATTTTAGTGGTAATTTGATCGATGACAAATCTTCTGAGTTGACGACTTTGTAAATCAATAGGAGCTGATGTCGATAAAAAGGAGTCGGTTTTAAATAATTTATCTGGGTACAATGAATCGCTAAACTTAATAAATTCAGTTTCTATATCGGTCATAATGTCCTTGCTATTTTGTTTAATGTATTGGGCAGCTCCCATAAATCGCACATGCATTTCATTGAGCATATAGGCTGGTGCATCCTCTGCCTTGATAAGTACTTTTTGTATGGATATATGGTGAAGTTTATAATTGTCACTACAATTAAAAAAAATAACTAATCTACAAATCGTACCTCAACATACCTTTTGGGTGAAATGGAGACAATGCGGTTAAGGCATTACAGAGGCTATATGAATCTTGGTTTAATACTATGCCCGCCGTATCGCTTAATTGTAATAAAATAACTGGGGCAAAGCTCCGCTTAAACCTTTCTTGTATGGCAACTAATCGGTTACTTGGTGTTGCCGGTGGAAACAACTCGTTCATTGTATAATTATTTGTGTTGTTTATAATAACAGGTTATATTAAGGGGACTGAATACTTTATCATAATTATTATGCATTTTATTATACTCGATGTTGGCTTTTTTAACTGCATCATGTATAAAGATGTCCAGTAAATTGGTTGATTTGTGGTGATATTAATTAGACACGCTACGATTAAAAGATCGGATCGATGTTATTTTTCTTTCTGAACTCCTTTTCTGCCTCTAGCCACTCTGGACTGAATGTCTTTGGGTATGGCTTACCAATAGCTTTGCTTACTCCCAGATACAATGCTACCCCGGTGGCTGTTAAAATTGAGACGGCAATGAATAGTCTACCCATACGAATACTATCATAACCGTGAATGTCGTCTCTTGAAAGAGGGTAAGTCATACGGTATAGCGTAGCTTTTTGCTCAAGCGTCAACTCAGTCCAAGGCTTAGTAGCCATCTGCTTGTACGCAAAGGCCTCTGTGCGCTGAGCTGCTGTCAAACTAATTGGATTATTGGCTACAGTGTTTTCTGGGTGGATGCGATACAACTGATAGGCCAGCATTCTCAACCCGTTAGCGGTCAGCGTTTGTTTCTCAAATGATGGAGGTACCCAAAGTCTAGGAAGGGCTGTTTTCTTAACCTCGGCCCCTGCCAACGATGCACCACTCGCCCCAGTTGCGAACCGTTTAGATAAAAACCCTGAATAAAAAGATGCACGAGATGTCAACATTTCTTAGGTCCTAACAAAGCTACTGTGTGTCGGCATTTAACAATTGATGGATTAGTATATAACAAGCATAAAAAAAATGAATGTTAAAAACGCAAATCGTCAATTATTAGTTGGTATGTTAAACTTTTAATTGCCAAGATTATTATAAAAAGATATGATTGTGTGTAAATGATTAATTAATTTATTGTATATAATGGGGGATCATGTATGTGGACTTAAGAGGATATGCAGGAATTAACGCAATTGGTCGATTAATTAAATATTTAAGTGCCTTTATAAGTAATGAAACGGGATAAACGATTTCGATTAATTTATATAAATAATTTATGGTTATTAAGCAATAGTGTACAATGTTTTTGCCAAAACTTGTTAAAAAGTCCGCACAACAGTCGACAAATAATAGGGACAACCAAGTTACGCCCGCCTTGATTCGGGTACAAAAAGGTATTTGGTCAAATTTATATAATAATTAGCTAAGTATATTGTGTAGGGAATTGAATAAATTACATTAATAAGTTCTATGGGGGTGTAATGTTATTAGTCGAAATTATTATTTTTGACAAACTCACCAAACCACATAACCTATATGTATACACAACCTTCGCTCAACATTATAGATCTGTCGACGCTTACGCTTCCACAAACATGCAGCTTGGTGTATCCAAATGGACCAGACGATGTCCTGAATTTCACGTAAGTTAATGTTGAATCTCTTCAAGTCAACCACAAGTAGATATAAGGACGTTTACCAATTTATTTATTAAATTTGATTCGAATAGTGTTGTAATTAAGCCTGAAGACGGAAATTACAAGAATGGGGTATTTAATTTTAGTGTGATAGTGTCGGAAAAGTACCCATATGAAGCCCCAAAGGTTTGTTACAAAAAAATTAACAAAACAGTATTATATCATGATGAGATTGTCTTTATCGACCAATTGCTAAATTGCTTAATATATAACCTTTTATTTACTCTATCAATATAACAGGTTCGCTGCTTGGACAAAATCTACCATCCGAATATCGACTTGAAGGGGGCAGTATGTTTAAACATTTTAAGAGACGAATGGAAGCCTGTACTGAATATTGAGGCAATCATCTTAGGGCTATATTTTCTTTTTTGCGAACAGAATGCCGACGATCCATTAAATCACGAGGCTGCAGCTGTTTATCGGTCCAATATGGCCCAATTTTTAGCCAATGTAAAGAAGTCGATGGCGGGCGGTGAGATAGGAACCCAAAAATACGATAATGTCTTGGTTAGAAAATAAATCGTGATAATAATATACCTTTATATTATACATAAGCATCAATCTGATGATTTCTTAGTTGCTAAACACAGACGTTTCAATATCCGGTCTTCCCTTTTAGGTTGCAAAAACACTCGTTTGGATGAATCAGACGAGTTGGACAGGGACATAATACGATTTCGTATTAGACTTAAGGGGTCTAACTCATTTGGTAGCGACACTCTTCTAATATGCCGTGCATTGATAAACAATAGCGTGAGTCGAGTGATATCGCCATCAGGCTGTACCATCACCAAGTCGCGCAATGATACATTCATAGTTGCGTCCGCCGAATCCACAATTCCCCTAATCATCGTATCATTTTTTAGTACCAGTGTCACCTCGTGGTCTTCCAAAGTCTTTTATATAAATTAATAGTGAAAAAAAAAAGGATATTTGGGCATCGTTATTATTAGAATTTGTAATCATTCTAAAAGTTAGTTTACAATGTTAGCTAAGTATAAATTAGTACCGCCGTTATAAGCGTACATGCAATAAACAGGCGAGCGTTTTCAGTGCTATGCGGTCGTCAGTGGACATATTTCCTGGAAATGGCCCAAAGGCTATAATAAATTGGATTTGGTTCTTATCGGCCGCGTACTGCATTCACAGCTCGGTTAATTAATCGCAGTGGGCAATAAAGGAATATGGTTGTCGTCATTTGGTTGATTATGATATTATTATTAATAAGTCGACCGAGTATGTTGAATAATACATATTTATTTTTGAGTTCGGTAAAAATCAATAAATCCCGCATGGAGTGGGCCCTGATAATAAATGAACTACATAAATAGTTAGTTAATTAAGATATTAGTCTAATAATGGTTAATGGGTAGTTCTGAAGGATGCGCCGGCGTATACAACCTTTTTACCCATTTTGGTAGCTTCTTCTTCGATACGGAGAAGTTGGTTGTATTTAGCTAGGCGTTCTGAGCGACAAGGTGCGCCTGTTTTAATCTGTCCTGTGCGCAGACCTACACACAGATCGGCAATAAAGGTGTCTTCAGTTTCGCCTGATCTGTGGGATGCCATGACGCCCCATTTTCCATCGTCATGGGCCATTTTGACGGCTTGGATAGACTCTGTGATGGTCCCAATCTGGTTGATTTTAAGGAGAAGCGCATTGCATGAATTTTTGTCAATGGCCGTCTTGATGCGTTCAACATTGGTGACGGTTAAATCATCGCCTACAATCTGGATTTCCTTGCCGATACTTGCTGTCAACATTGTCCAGTGTTCCCAATCATCCTGATCAAACGGATCTTCGATGCTTTTGATTGGGTACTTCTGGACCAGATCTCTGTAGAAATCACAGAGCTCCTTGCCAGTAAGCTTGAGTTTCTGCTCGGCTTGGGCTTCCTTAGACGCCTTGTTGCCTAGATCGTAGAGTTGGTTTCCGTTTTCTTCAATAAGAAATTCACTTGCGGCCACATCCATGGCGATAGTGATCGTATTTTCATAGCCTGCCGTTTTAATGGCATCCATTAGAAGATCCAGAGCATCTGTAGTCCCCAGTACATTAGGTGCAAACCCGCCTTCGTCACCGATAGCTGTCGCATCGAGGCCGTACTTCTTCTTAATGACATCCTTCAATGTGTGGTAGATCTCAGACCCTATTTTCATAGCCTCGGAAAAAGACTTTGCTTGGGTCGGAAGAATCATAAATTCTTGAAATGCCAACGCATTGCCTGCATGAGACCCGCCATTGATTACATTGAAACAAGGCACTGGCATTACAATGGTGTCACTGTCTTTGTTCGCTAACTTGTTGATGTACATGTACAAAGGAACCTTAGAAGCATGGGCCCCTGCTTTACAGACTGCCATTGAAACTCCAAGAATAGCATTAGCACCCAGCACCGATTTGTTTGGCGTTCCGTCCAAGGAATTCAAAAATGCATCAATCTCAGTCTGTTGGGTCACTTCAAACTTCTTGGCAATAAGCGCTGGTTTGATGATCGAGTTTACATTATGGACTGCCTTAGAAACACCTTTTCCCTTATACTCGGTCTTAACACCATCTCTAAGCTCAACAGCCTCATAGATACCAGTCGAGGCTCCAGATGGAACAGCACTACGGAACATCATCCCTAACGATCATTAGTTAGTATATAATAAGTAAAAATTAGGTAGAAGCAATTAGATGATATTTATAATAATTCTTATACAAATGTTGCATTGTTTTTTATTTAATTATTTATAAATATTTGCAACATGGTGACTATAAAAAAAAAATTAAAAAAAAGCATCTGGTATAATATCCAATTTAGATTTAAAGGGTATGGTAGGCTAATTAGCCAGTGGTGGAAAGTAAAGAGATTATAATGTTATTTGACATATATTACACACCATCCTCGGTAAACAAGTCTATTTCTACGGTTGGGTTTCCGCGAGAATCAAAAATAGAGCGTGCAAAAATATCCGAAATCATAATAAAATATATTTAATCGCAGTAAAAAAGATCTTAATGCACAATAAAATCTCTTTTTTTTATTATGAATATTACAAAATACTAGTGCTGGCTATATCGGCATCGTAATATTTGTGAATCTCTCTTTTTACAAACGTAATTTCACATTTAAACTTGTGGGGGTGTTTTATGTGTGGAATTTTTGTCGATTGAAACACAAATACGTGTTTCGAAGCTAATGCACCGCGATGTAGGTTTGCATAGTCATTGTTTGGAGAATTGTTTGTGGACTCGACAAGATAAATGTGGCAAAAATCTGAATTATGCGGGTACAGGTCGTTTATTTTAGATGCGTGGATGGCGGCATCACGGGGTAGTCTTATAGATAACGACCTGTTCTTGTTTTTAAGTTCGGCATCCCCAACTACAACTGGGGTTGGCTTGTTATTCAGACTTACATAATTATGGTCTTTATCTAGAAGCAGAAATGTTTTTAATGGCAATTCTCTTTTCTTCTTTTTATAGCTCTGAAGATTCTTCCATTTGTCCTTCAAGTCGCAGTATCGGCGATCAGCATGAAAGGTGAGTGCCGGGTCATTAAGAATAAGCTTCCACTTGCCTTCCCCGTGCTTAAGTGCCCCCGCGACCAAATTATCGGCTTCTTCTTGCGTCCACGGATTCCCATTAACACCTCTTGGCCGGCCCTCCTTTCTTGTAAATTTGATTGTCTCCATTAATTGTAATGATGAATAGCACCGAGGCTCAAGATCCTTGCTAGTAAACTCGTTAGTTCTAGGTCTATTGAATGTCATACTGTGATGGCTGTGAAGACTGTGCTGAGTATTCTGAGTATGCTGGCTGTGGTTGTTATTGAGTAAAAATTGCTCAACTTGAGCGTATTGATTGTAAAGAAAGGCATTTTTGATCGTATCCAGATACTCAAATGACGACATGATCGAAAAGGCATTATCATCAGTGAATAGGTGTTCATATTGGTCGCCAAACTTGCATTCTTGGTGGGACATTAACGTGGTTTTGTAGTTTGCGGCCTCGTTGTTTTTGGAAAGGCGATCAAAATTCACCAAATTCGTTTTTGAAAACCCATCCAGAAAAGTCTCAAAGTCGTAGTTCGCTTGCTCACTCTGTAGTATCTGGTTATGGTCCAAGCCTAGCCCAATCATTTGGCCCTCGTCTAAATTATGCATCAATTGTTCATCGTTAATCCACGGGGTCAAACTCGCACTTTGGGTCATGGTCAGTGTAATTTATTTTTTTCTAATTAATAAAAAAAAACCAACTTTCACCTAATTGGATTTATTAAAATGCACTAATTATTTGTTTAGATAAACAGTATTATCTAACACGGATACTTTATTATAAAGAAAATAAAAACTAAAAATGAATTGAAATTGGAACTGATACTGGAATGAGTAAGAATATCAGAGATTATTTGTTACCAACTACTTTCTCTAGAGATCTGCTTGGCCCATGTGTGCTGCTGAAATATTTGGATCGTCTGTTTTGTAGTTTGTGTCCCAAATGTCTTCCATGTTATTAGATCCAAGGGTGTCTTGAGATAGATTTTGAGCGCTGGCCGAGTGTCCCTTCTTCTTGATAAGAAACACCGTTCCGATGACTAGTCCGGTGAGTGCTGCGGCACCCCCTACAGCAGCCCCTGTGTAGATTGCAATCATTTTGGCCGACATCTTTTTATTTTTCTGTTCACACTTGCCAGTATCATTATTGACAGAATAGTCTTCTAAGCATGTGCATTCGCTGATTGTCTTATCTTCTGCATAGACACAATGATCGACATTATCGCCACACTGGTCAATGCATCCTTGGTCCGGTGGAACACTGGTATCTCCATTAGCATCGCCCTCGTTGTTGCCCGCTTGATTAGGAATCTCAATTGATCTGTTACTCGAGTCACTCCCGTCGGTGCGTTCAAACTCTTCAGGGAACACTCCTGCTTCAAAACAATTCTCCCACCATGTCTTATAGGCATATTTCATATGCATACCATATTCCTTAGACGTATCACAATATTGCTCAATCCCCTCGGCGTACTCGGTTAGAAAAACAGCCTTATTGTTATCTAAAAAGGGGGTTGCCATCTCAGACTCTCCAAAAAAAAACGATGACTCGATGATTGCAAAGTCGTAATCAGAACAAAGCTCGGGTATCTGGCTCAAATTGTTCTTATGAGCAATAGCCATTCCCAGAGAGTGGGCATACTCGGCCATAAATTTATTAATACGCAGTTGGAATTGCTCAAACTCTTCCTTGGAGTATCCGCCCCTTAGACATTCTTTGTGGGTGTAGCAATCAATATTATCAGGCTCAACTGCAGTACACCCAGACTGGTGCAAAAAATCTATTTGGCGGCGTAAATACTCGGATAAAACATCATATTCGGACAGGTCTAACCAATACTCGTCCCAGTCGCCCATTTTTTCACCGATTATCGACTTGCGGCTTTCATCCTCATCAAAGAAATCAATTGCAAGTTGACGAAACGGCTCAAACGTCCCAGCACTGAAATAACACACAACAATATGTTTTTTGCTATGTAGTTCATTGAATTGTGCGCCTTCATCGGTTTGCATCGCCTGGTCAACATCAATAAAAACAACTTTGTGCCCTTCGGTTGCATCCTCATGCGTGAAATCAGGTGGGCCCCAACTCAGCATTGAAAACGTGTAGTCGGGCGGCACCATAATCCATCCGTTTGATCCATCCGTGGGAGTTATATCCCCAGCAAGGACACACGACTCGGCCACAATTAATGCAAGCAACATTGACACAAAGCCATGATACATTAACATGTTATTCTATAGATAAAAATCAATGAATAGCATAATTTAAGCGTTATGTGGGCTGGGCATCATATTATTAATAACATTAATATATTAAATTTAAACCAGAAACATCGGGAAAATATTGGTGACTAAATCGAAAAAAAAAAAATAGATAATAAATAAAAGTTTAATTATGAATTAACAAGATTTGAAATGCGTATATATTCTTGAATATATAATATAACACAAATTTATTATTTTAATGGGCATATATGCATCAGATTTGAGTTCGCAGGCGTGAATTTATAACACCGTGATTTTCGAAAGTAATTGTATAAATTTACCGTACTCACAGTATTAGTTGAATTATTAAATTTATTAAAGATTAATATTATTACAAATATATTCATAGAAACACTTTTTTGGCCTAAAATATAATATTATTATTTTTTTAAACTCAAAGCAAAACACCAAGTAACCCCCGCCCCAGCCATCCCCTACAAGTCCCGTTAAGTAGCATGGCAGAGGTACGGATTTCTAAGCAAAGAACTAAACAGTCTTCATTAAAAAACATTGAGCGTGTGCAAAAACAATTGGACTCTGCTATAGCGGAGAAAAACTATTATGAAGCGCTCCAATTTGCACGTACCATTTATTGGAGGTTATCTGAACAAGAACATTACCAGCCCGCCTTTGATTTAATGGTTAAATTTGCAGGATTTTTAAGTGAAAATTCACAAGAATCAAGTCTATATGACGTCTGTATATTGATCGTCGAGGTTATGGCTAAGACACACACTAAAGTGGATATCGGGATTTTGCAGCTAGTGCTTCCATTGATGGACAGCTTAACGACCGCATTGTTAAAAAAAAGATTCATTAACGCACTTTTAAAGTGGTCACAAAAGGAAGGTGAGAACAAGCGGGGCGACGAGAACATTCACTCGTACGCTGCCAAATCGTTTCATTCACTTGCCGTAAAGACGGGAACAGCAGATGCTAGTACAAGGATGGCGCATGAAGAAAGTGCAATTAAACATTATTTGCATGGACGCATCGAAGATTATCCTGAATTTGCCAACATGTTAATTGAAATGAGCTTGAACGCGTCGCTTGATCTTAAAAGCGAGGACCATCTAATATGCCAAACCACCATGCAACTATTATGCCTTTTTGATCTCCGTAAAGCAAATACTTTGTTTGATTATTACACCACTAAACACCCTAATATTACGAAAGCACCATATAAGAACAATTCTCTGATCCAACTCACTTATTTCATGCTTGAAATGTGTCAACGAGACTGTCCTGCATTGTACGAAAAACTTAAAAAAGACAGCATTGGCATACTCATCAAGTTTCCTGAATTAGTAATGTATATGGACAAAATAGGCGAAATCGTATTTAAGATACAACGTCAACAATCCAGCAACATGCTCAGCAATCTCTTTAGTTCTCTCATGTCTGGCGGCACCGATGATGAATAAGTGAATTAATGGTAAATGCAGGCGTAAATCCCTCGCAAACCCAAATGTTGTAATTTTTTAGTAAACTAAGTAGATAAATAAATTACTCATGAATTGTTACAACATTTTATTTATAACTAAATAAAGCCATGTTTACTTTATACTCTATCTGTGCTTATGTTCGAACTTGTGTTGGATTTAATTTGTTTTTTATGTCCAAATCTTGGTGCTGATATTCTTTTTGATCCCGTATGGGGTTTAAGCGCTTTCTGGTTCTGGCTCGGGAAATGACCTTGACTCTGATTTTGGGTGTTGCTAGAGTAGTTATAACTGAATGGAGTCAACTTGATTTCCGATAATCGGTCGTTTGTTTCAGCAATGTGGGTTCCCTTTTCAGCGAATTGTACAGCAAGGTGCTGGAGTTTTGTCAGCTCTGCGTTGTGGAGAATGACGGTGGATGTTGGCTGGTCCCATGATGCACTGAGCTCTTCCTTTATGATCATTTTTGAGACAATACTGTGGATTGATTTTTCAGAAAGGTCGAACCGGGTCGATAACGATGTGAGCGTGAGGGATGTATAGGCCTGGCTGTGTCCAAAGAGGAAAGACCGAAGGGCTTCTACTTGAATCTTAGTCTTAAACTGAGCTTTCGTTGTCTCTAACGCAACCGGATCAGTTGATAACGAACTCCATATCGGAAGGTCTTTAAGGATGTTATAACAAGCCAACCAATCCCCTTTAAGCAGGGATTTAGCAGCAACAACTAAGTATTCCCGCGTAATCTCTAAATGTCCCCCGAATGTCTGGCGGTTGCTAATATCTAGTGTTTTTCTAAAGATTTTTGAAATAATCTTGCGCTTGATATTAAACGGGTTTGCCGCAATATTAGGGACTTCTAGCAACATTGCCGAAGCCAAAAACACGAATTCTATAAGTTCAATCTTAATATGAAATTGGTACGGAAGCAATCTAGTCTTGTCAATATTATCTTGGTCTGGGTTATTGCCTGAGGCTGCAGTGTATCGATCGCCGTATTTAACAGTAACCCCTTGGCCAAGGAACTCCTTCAGCCGATTTGACGAGCAAATATCTGTAAGCGAGGTAAACGATTCGTAGAAAAGCCCCTTGCGGAAAGCACATATTCCCAGCTGAACCATGGTACGGTTGTACAGGATTTGCGTGTCAATGTCCGCATGGTGTACATTGTGCTGGAGTTGTGACATGAGCAATAGGTCTCTAGCCTGGTTATACTCGTTATGCAAAGCGCAATAATAAACTTGGCTCAATATGGCCCGTGTCCGTAAGCGACTTGACTCATCATGAGTGTAAATGTACTTGCAAAGACCCACAAGGTAATCGCTCACATTTTGTTTATCCAAGGCTACAAATACTGGCGGTTGTCCGTGGATATCTGGCTCTATTGAATTATCTGCAGCGATAGTTTCAGAATCAATTAACAAAGAGGCCATTGCTTTGAACGTTTCTGTAAGTAAAAGTTCGGACTTGTAGTACATGTGGGTGATAAACCGCATAGTAATTTCACATAAATCAGTTGTTGCATAATGAGAACGGTGAGATTGGATATATTGTTTAACCCTGTGAAGCAATGCCATAACGGACAGTTCATTCTTAAGATGCAAAAGATGCTCCTGGTCAATATTGTCATATTCTTTGCTTATTTTGTAATACTCATTGTCCAACCGGTCAATAATTGCAGCGACGTTCACGTTTAACTGGCAAAGTTGTAATTTTATAGGGGGTGTGTCACTTTTTGGTGCTACGTCTACAGAATCCTCCGATTCCGTATAAATCTCATCATCATTTTCGATTTTACGGGATAAGATAACCGAATGTTGAGTTGCTAGTGTAAGTATGGTGTGCAGATCGCCCAGGCTGCTTACGAATAAAGCCGGTGGCATGACATTTTCTCCATTTGAAACTAGCAACTTTTTAATATCGAACCGCATTGTTATAATATAGCAGGTCAATTTAATAATTAATGCCGCGCCCAAGTTGTTATCACTAGCTATCTTTAAAAGACGGTTAAAAATCAGTATTTGGTCAGAGGTATTCACATTTTTCTTACCACGCATACTATAATACTCTCTGGTCTTCTCCAATACCATAGTTAATGTTGCGCTTGCTTCATCTTCAAATAATATAACCGCTTGTTTAACAAAGGTAGATGTTGTTTGTTTATTGTCTTCGCCGGTCTCTCCACCACTTCCACCTTCCTGTTGCTGCTGTTGCTGAGTTTGCTGTTTAGATAACTTCAACGCCTTATTGTCTATTTTTTTGTTCGCTTTCTTGTCATGGGCTGAGCCACCAGTAGCTGATGTTTTTTTTAAAAAGTATGCAGCACCCCAGCGAGGACCATCATCCGCACCTCCACCATTACCATTTCCTTCGTCATCGCTACTAGATGATTCGTCACTCTCACTAGATGAGCCCCAATCTACACTATCATCCGAATCACTGCCTGAATTAGAATTAGAGTCTGAATTAAAGTCTGAATCTGAGTCTGAATCTGAATTGGATGAACGGGAGCTGTAGCTAGAACCCGACTCAGACCCCGAACTAGCACTATTATGCTCATCCTCGCTTTCACTATCACTGGACGCACTAAGGTCGGAAAGCACTGGGTTTTCACGGTAATTGGAAATATCAATTTGATATTCGCTCACAGATTTCGAAAACCGTGTTTTTAAAGTATTAAAGGCTTTAACATCCGGCTTAGAGAGTGACTTTTGTGCCTCTTTGTCCATTTTTAATATCTCTATTTTGTCTTCAAGTCTAACTAAAGCGCGTAAAAAGAAGGCAGGTGTCCCCAAATCACGCACAGATTTAGGCATCTTGTTGTAAAATTTAATGATGTTGTCAAACGTGAATCTTATCTGCGACCAATCTGCTTCTCCTACGGATTCGTTTAATTTATCCGTATACTCGTGTAACTCATCGTACTTTGCGTCCTTTCTAGATTTCGATACTCTTTTAACATCCTCATCGCTGTCGCTAAAGTCCATATGCATCGGCTTCTTAGCTGTGCGACTGTAGTGCGAGTGGATCATAAACGCGTGTGTATATGTTTAAAAAGTGATAAATAATGATGAGTTAACGAAATAACATTATTAATCTTTTTTAGTATCTCTCGCATAAAGCGATGAATATAATTAAATATGATAATGAATTGAAATAAGTAGTTATATGGACTATCCCACTACACGGTGGTATATAGGCTAATACGGATTTTAATATAAAATATTAAGTATATGGGTGCTTTTTAGCCTCCCTTTTTTTTCTTTTTTTTTTCTTTTGCAAAAGGGTGGTTGATTTACAAAGAAAAAATTCTTGTCGAAAGCGGCTGCTCAACTGTCTTTGTACACCAGAAACCGATAATAAATTTAAAGTAATTTTATAGCAGGCAAATATCCATTCTCTTACGTTGTTGTAATTTTATCTTCACCCTCTGAATCAGAAGACGAACTCGAAGAAGAGTCACCTGCATCTCTAAAAAAGCGCGACATTCGTATTTAAATGAATCGTACTTTTAGATTACCAAGGCTTTACTAACTTTGTCGATTGTTAAAGTATTAAATTTATAAAGTGTGTAGGCCAAACCATAATTTTGTCGTACATACCCTCAAAGATTAATGGTAATTATATTGGTCTGGTTAATTTATTATCCAATATAAAAGGATACTGTATCGCTTGCGGTATGTTTGAATCTATTGATGGACCTATTAAACCAATTCGAAATTAAACTTTTTTTTAATAATTTTGCCAGAATTCGATTGTTAAATATGTTAAACGGGCGTCTGAGATTGAAGATGTAAAGCCAGTGATCGCATACTATTGTAAGTCTGTATAATATTATTCTAATATCAACTAATAGTTCATCGATTGTAGATAAATGATCTTTTTTTAATAATTTTATTTTCATAGGTAAATTATTCGCACTTGAGAAATTAATGGCAGAATATGTAAGAAAACTAGTATTAATAGTCATTATCACCTCTGTTTTGTCCATTAAATTATATTCACAATTAATTATTTCCTAATCGATAATACGGATATTAGAAATTTGGTACGGATATTCCGACGGACGAGTTTATCTCCACATTGATGGAAGATCTGGAAACTGATAAGGGTCAATTATCGCTAAATTCGATTAGTGACAAAGTAGAATTTGAGAATTTTGCACTGCAGCTTTTTTTCAGGGCTGATAAACAGGATAGGGCGTGCGAGGTGAGCCAAGATACGGTAAAATTATTCTATTCCGCAAGTGTATTTATGGAAGTACTCAATACATTTGGGCCTGTTTCGGGCGACATTAGTGAAAAGATCATGTATGCTAAGCACAAATCAATTGCACTTAACAAATTGATCAAAGAGGGGAATTTAAATCAATATTATAACTCAAGTCAATTCGACAACAAGCTAAACAACATGAACAATTTCAAAGATCCAATACCTATCGGCAAAGCGCAAACAAATGTTACCAATCAACCTATTTCAGTCGTGGATACTTCCAAAAAATCAAATTATGTAGCTGATGCATGGGACACAAAATCTTCCTCCACGGATTGTAACAACACTTCTCCTAAATTTACGCCAAATGGAATGCGGATTCCAAGCGACGACAACGTTCTTTTGCTAGCTAAATACAATAAACTGGTTGGAAATGCGATTAATTACGATGACTTCGACACTGCTAAGATATATTTAAAAAAATGCTTAGAAATTTTACAATAAACAAGACTATAATACTAAACTAATTTATTTATGCTTTAATTCATTATGCTTATTATAATGACCATTAGTATTGCATTGGCTGTGATATACAGTTGGGTATGGTAAAGCAATATCAATGTCTTCTCTGGGAGAGTAATAATCAAGAAGGCTTATCAGGATGAAACAAAAGGGAAGGAATAAATATGCTATAAGCCCTAAAAATGGCCCAATTGATAGCGAGACATGCTGGATAAGTCCGAGTTGGGACCAGTTGCTAGTTTTAGATAGCACATTTGTGTAAACCAATTCCGTCCGTCTTGCCACATCAAACCAGCTATAACTGCTTTTAACGAACTCATGGAAGTATGCAGGATCGATTGAATCAACTCGCTGCAGTGCTGTTTCGACGCCTCGAATTAAGCCATTTACGGAAGTATCACAAAGAATTACAATATCAGATGGGAGCACCTCAGGCACACCTCCTACTGCTGTACTGACTACGAGCAGCCCACATGATGCCGCTTCGATGATGGCAATACAAAACGCTTCTGTGAGAGATGTATTTAAGAAAATATCTCCTCTAATGAGATATTCTCTCACCATTGAGTGTTTTAATGCGCCGACCATTTCCACCCGGTCAAACAAATTGTTTTTTTCAATCATTTCTTGAAGTAATAACTCCTTGTTTCCACTGCCACCGATAATAAACTTGACATATGAAAATTGTTGGCAAATCTTAGGTATCGCTGCAACAAGTAGATCCACCCCCTTTCTGTATACTAGTCTAGAAATGACAACAATTGTAATCTCTCTTTGTTCTTTTTTTGCACGCGATAGTATATTATTGCTAATATTAGAATTTGTGTCGATTATTTGATTTCCTTTTTGTAAATGCATTCGATTAAATCGGTCGTAGTCTGGAATAAATTGATCTGAATTAACGGCATTTGGGATCACCGAAACATACTGCGGCTGAATTCCTGTTCTTAGAACGGTATTTTCTTTGCTTGTGTGAGAGACACAGATTAGATGCTTGGTCAATGAGAGAAAAAACTTGAGCACTTTGTTTACTATAATCGAATCTATCTCTCCGAACCCATACAAAGAATGGTCTGTGAATACTGATGGAATCTTTAACAAGGTCGCATGCAGAATGGCTTCGTTTCCAAGGGCTGAAAAGGCAGAATGTGCATGAACCAACTCAATTTGTTCTCGAATAAATATCTTTCTACAAATAGGTAGAGTCGTGAGTATTGACGGCAAGGACGCATTCGAAAAAATAGTTACCATCGGCAGGTAATACACTTTCAATCCATTGGTCATATACCTCACGCCTTTTCTCTCGCCATAGCTATGAGTAACTATAACAACACTGTGGCCCATCTTAATCAAGCATTGCGATAAGTGGTAAATATGACTCTCCACTCCCCCCGCATTAGGAAAAAAATAATCTGATACCATGCTTTAAGTGTGCGCATTACGGATGCAATGTTGTACAATAATGGATAGTGGATAGTAATCATTGATAATAATTTTTTATTAATAAAATAAAAAATAAAATTTTAAATTTATCAAAACAAATTATAATTCACTTGTTTACCAAATTTTCATTTTAAATAATATAATGATATCTTTAATTAAAATTTAAATAGGTTTTTTGTTATTGTCTCTTTTGTAATCCGTAACTAAATTCGAAAAAGCCTTGGTGTAACCAGATTAGTCTTTTTTTAAGTGTAATCAAAGGTCTCAGATTGTTGGTTCTTTTGATGTTCCCAACAATGAACCAAACAAAGCAATAGCCGCTTTTTGGGACTCTGTGCTTTTAAAATGGGAAGAAGCATTCATTTTATTATTTGCGAGTGATTCATGCAGTGGTAGCGTAGATAATTTGGTAGCGATGATCGATTGTTGCTGTATAATATCACTGTCCAAAATTAATTCGTCATTAAAGTGTATACCGTTTAATTCTGTGATAAATTGCGCGGATACTCGGTACATGTGAATTAAATATTCATCTGCGTCAATTAATTTCGTCGCTTCTTCTTGGATTCGAGTCAAAGCCTCTTTCAAGTCCTTTTTGGCATTATTTGACGAAGGTGCATACCGGTATATTAAAATCACTAATTTTAAATACGATTCAAACACATATTCCTTCCCTGTAAATATGCGACTCTTCATTATTCGTTGGACATTAGTATAGCAGTCTAAGAAAACACTGGTTGATACTAATTTCTTGATAGAAACGGGTGCTTGTATGTTACGTTCGTAGGATTGTATTAGTCGTGTTATTGCTTGGGCGCCAATAACTTTTACTTTCCATTTAGAATGCGATAACATGATATTAGCGCTCGATAACACTTCCTGATAATATAAGTTAGCACCGTAGTAATCATTTGTAACCGCCTCGTCCCATAATGAATTCCACGGTGAATTGGCTTTCCTTTTATCATTTAATGTTTTGAAAAGAAAGCAGTATGGTAGTATACTTTCTTTAATTCTATCGAAACATTCCGAATTTTTTCTATAAATGGCCAGCATAAGTGCTCCATATAAGTGAATTGTATCTTGCCCCAAGGATTCTTGCGTTCGGCTGTGATGGCTATAATCCTCGTCGTCAGATTCCTTTATTAAATTTTCCCAGTGTAAAACTAGCAGCATACGCGCTTTATCGCTTATAATTGCGACAATAAGCGATAATGAATCGACTAATTTCTTTTTTAAGTGTTTACTTGTATCGTTTATCAGCATATGTAGCAATAATTTTGTAATCTTGCAGGATTGTGCAAGTGGTTTTGTGTATCTAAATCTATCTCTTGAAAGTTTCGATATGGTCGAAAGCGTACTTAATTTAGCTTGAAGGCTTGGTATTTTTAATAAAGGTAAAAGTTGTGATATTATTGCATCAATATTTTCAGTATTTGCAAAGGACACGCAATGGTCAATCGCATCTTCTAATGGGGAGCCTTTAAAAATCGACTCTCTGGCTGCATCGAATTTTTCTTGATCCAATTTATAATTGTTCACATGCTGTTGTATATAATTGACCTTTGCAGGTTCTATATTAGCTTGTGTTTTAATCAAAGTAGCAATTAATACAGGCACGTGTTTTTGGAGAAGCGTTTCTTTAGTTTCACATAACTTTACTAAAAATTCAATCGATAGATCTAGGACCGCCTTCACTGGTGACTCTACTCCTTTATCTAAAAAGAAGGGCACAACTTGACTTAAAAAATTTGCAATTCTATCCTTATCTGACACATAAAACGAGTTGCATTGGCGCAAAGTAAATGTTGATAACGATTTGCTTAATATTTCTGCGACTTTTCTAACGGACTCCTTAATATCGTCTAGTAGTCCCATAGTAATCTCCCAAAGTTTATAAATGTTATCAATTAAGGAGGGGATTGGGTATATTAATAAATTTTGCAACGAAGCACATGCAGCCTCTCGTTTACGCCATGATGAGTCTTGTATATTATCCAAAATACTCTTTAAAATAGCTTCCCCATTTTCTACGATTGTACTATGCTCGTTCGATATCAACCCTTTCCAAATATTAGTCATGGTTTCTCTCGTTTTAATATTAGGATCATGTTTAAATTGAAATAATCTCGGCACAAGTGCCTTTAAAGCAGCTTTAAAATCCGGGCTATCAGACAAATTAAACAATGCCAGGCTTTGCACCGCGCCCTTTTTCATTGCCATTAAGCTATTTGCGTTTGATAATGACAAAAATTTATATATCAAGTCGGGGTTATTGAGATCTGTTGCCAATGAGCACAAGTCTTGGTATGTGTTAAGTTTATCACCGGCTAAATTTGTAGCATTTTCAAAATCAAGATTCGTATCCAATGTTAATTTATGTCTTTTCATGTGATCGTCGCCCATAAAACAACCCAAAAGCCTGTCTAATATTTGTTTCTTAATAAGCGGGTCTTTGCAGACGTCATATGTCGAACGCAGGGCATTTATAGCACATCCTTGGACAAATTCATCCATGCTATCCAAGTATTTAATGAATGTATCTTGTATTACATTAGATTTTTCAGCTATTAAGTTGTCTAAAGGAAGCAAAGCCAAAGAAGGTGCGGCTGTTGTAGAATTGATTAAATTATATATATAATGAGATGTATCGTCCATGTCATGTTCTGAGTTAACAAATTCAGACAAATGAATGCAAGCGTTATTTCTTACTGGTGATACTGGAGATTGGGCAGCAGCAATGATTTTTTCAAACACACTATTCGCGAATGTTGGGGTTAGGTGAGACGCTGCGATAATGTGCAGGGCTTTTCCAATATTAACATGGTACTCATGCTGTATCTCCCTACTTGTTTTAAGATACATGTCTATTACAGCATTGGCTACAGTTTCATCGTGCGTAGATTTGGCTAATAAGGATAATATATTAGCCGTTAAGTTTCGATTTGTACCAGATAAAAGGAATTTTTCCAATACTTTAATCAGTCTTGCTGCATCACCGTTTAATGGCCTGTCGTAATATAAGATATGTATAATATAAAGATATTCTGCAACCGCTGACTGTGACGATGGTGAGGTGGTAGTAAGTTCTTGCAATGCTTGGACTAATATTTTTTCAAGATCATTGGCTTCCAAGGTCTTTTTATCCTTGCTGTCGTTGCGAGCATAATATACTATTAACGCATTTACAAGCAATGAGGTGTTAGATTTAATGAAATTAGCATAGTCCACGTTGTTTGGTATGAATATTTTAGCCATACTAAGTTGGTTGCAATATTGATATCTTGCTATGATTCTATTTGCCAGTAGTTTAATTGACGGTACTTGAGATGTCGATCTTTGGTTTACTAAAAATAGTATCTCTGACGAAAATTTATACTTTTCGTTAGATAAATCGTGGCTATCACAATATATAGACAGCAAATTAAGACTTGCAAAAACAGAATCTTGTATGCTAGATAGGTGCAGCGCTTTGGATATTAATGAGAGAAAAAACTCTTTTCGGATAAATGAAATTTCATTACTACCGTTACTGTCATCGTCCAACATCGATGCTTCTTCACTGATTATCGGATTAAATAATAAATCATTAAAAAATATAGCATCAAATTTATGGTCAGCAGTAATATCGTTTAAAACTCGCGCACGATCTTTGCTTGTGAGTTCTATTATATTAAGGTATTTAGATATATTTTGGTCTGAATCTGATAAACTTTGCAATACATACTTATCATTAGCAAACGATTCATATATGGCTTTAAATTTAAAAATCCGATAAGCTAGGGATAACACCTCGATGGACACATGATTTAATTGTGACATATCAATAAAAAAATATGCATTGGCTCTTGACTGAGATATTAGGGCGCTTAAGACAACAAGCAGTTTCTGGCCATGCATAGCGTCACTTGAAGATATTAATGCTGTTTTTATATGTTTATGTGCTGCTGTTTTGACCGCTTCGTCCTTATCTGCCGCGTATGCTATAAAAAACAATAATTTTTCAAATGGCGATATGAAATCTGCTATCTTTAAAATCGATAACCCTAGCCCTCTAATTCTGGGATTACTATAGTTTGCAAATGAATTGATTATGGTCTTGATTGCAGGTATAAATGGTAGATTAATACTATCTGCATTATACTTTGCAATAAACTTCGTAAGCAACAATTGTGCGTCCATGATTGTTTCATTATTGCATGCATGTAGTGGTGCGCAAATAGTCAAAAACAATGTTTTGTCTTTAGATATAAACGAATCGTCTACTTCCATGATTGTACTGAGGGCGTAAATACATCTATTAAAAATCTGCATTGTATCCTTTTCATATGCACTCGATTCTACTTTCGCTGCATTTATAGTGAGCTTTAGCAGAGCAGGTACCAACACACAAATAAGCTTTAATTTAATGTCTAGCAAAGTGGATGTACTTTTAATGGCGGCAGTAAACAATTCCAGCCCTAATAAAATATTTTGCACACTAGTTGATCCCGAAAAGGACAAATAATAACATAATTTAAGCACAGTTATATAACTACTGGTGGCTTCTGTCGATTTGCATAGCATGTGTACAAGTGCATACTGAATTTTTCCAGTGATAGAATACTTGACGTCACAAATATCTTCTTTAGATGACGGGACAATCCCTAAAATAAGATTTGTTGCTAATTTTAAGTTATCCTTTGAAAGACTAGGCGAATACTTTAGTTTCTTGTACGTTGTACTTGCAATTTCTTTAATCTCCATGATTGGGGATTCTGACGCTACACAAAACAAGACAATTGACTGTGTGCAAAAGTATTTCTCGCAAAAACGAAGTATGTCTCGCTTAACCTCAATAACAGTGGGCGTCTTACCTGAATCAGTGCATGCTTTAATGTCATTGAATGAGATTCCCCCATACGACGATATCGAATTAATATCTGATTCAGTCGGTGCAAGTCTTTCAAATAATTTTTTAAACGATCCTGTTGGGCAAATCACATAATTTAGCATGAAATGATAAAGCTTGTTGAACGTGCTGGCCGATGCAAACTCGGTCTCCTCGGGCGTTAATATAGACTTCATAGTTATCAACTCAATGTCCACCGCCTTAAGCATTAATACTAAATTTCGCATAACGATACTTACCTGGTTGCAGTCCTTTAGTTTTGGAACAAGTTGAATTAATGGTTTAAAGTAGGTAACTTTTTCCGAAGTATGTAGATGCGCCAATTCAAAATTGATAAAAAATAGGCATAAATTAATCTGCAATGGCCCCGCTGTAGTATCTCCTTTGGTTAATAAATACTCTATTAATTTGTTGAGGGGTATAATGATTCGTAGATCTGATCCGCTTTCCGCCTCAGTTCTTGTTTTTAAATTGGACAGTGTTTTCCAACTAATCGTTTTAATATCCAGGTCATCAAAGGCTAATGACTCCACAATTGATATAAAATGAACGCTCAATGCTTCGTTTATATGTATTAAATTTGTTGACGTCGATAAATTGTACTGTATATTAGCCAATTGTTCCAACGACAACGTCATTATTGTTTATTAGTAATTATTAATATTAAATTTTTAAATAAATTTATCTAATCGATACATTAAATAATTTAACTAACTGTGCCTCAGCCTCTTTGTGTAGCGCCATTACTTCTTGATTAGTGAGAGTCTTTGTAAGCGACCTGTAATTAATTCTAAAGCACTTACTCTTTTTATTTGACTTTTTGTTCGCATACTCGTCTATCAACTCAATAGATTCAATAAGGTCCCCCGCAACATTTCTAAACAGATCGTAGACATCATTGTTTTCTAATGGCGTTTCATTTATCCACAATGATATATCCTTTATGCATGGCGGCATTGTGCTGTATGGCTTAAACTTGATTTTTGCATACAGATCCTTGTCCTTGAATTGATTAATAAAGCGAAGATCTGGGGTCCAAAAGAGTCGAATATCTTTAATCTCATACAACACCATAGCAAGTCTTTCAAGCCCGATCCCCGCGGCCCACCCGATTCTAGGCTCTAGGTTATGATCACTGGAATCGACTCCGTCAGTTATAAGCTGTTGTTTCATTATTCCTCCTCCGAATATTTCGACCCATTTATCATTATAAAAGATTTCCATTTCTTGCGAGGGATGCGTAAATGGGAAAAACGTAGTGTTCCACCTTTTTTCCACGTGCGAGCCCAAAATTGTGCTTATTAGCTCTTCCATAGTTCTCTGGAAATGCATATTTATTATTTTAACAGCATCTGGAAAATGCACTGCTTGACAATCCTCAGTTTCAACCCCATTGGATATGATAAATGGCATCGCTGTGTCATACACAATTACTGGTTCAGATGCTACTGGATCGGCTTTAAATATCGTTTCATTATTCCTATTATCATAATTATTAATATTAGTAGGGGTAGTAATATGGTTGCTTATGGTATGAATCGGGACTATATGGGGCTGATTGTATTCGAGCGCCAATTGGGCCAGTTCTTGTTGCGTAAACAATTTAACGAGTTCGACCTGATGAAATACGGGGTAATGTGTGCTGTCTAGTTCGTCCCTTCTATAAACGTCTCCAAACACCAAGAAGGCTTTGCTGCCTTGCTTTAATGTCTGGATTTGATGGGCGCTAGTATGGGGCCGAAGCACGTTATCTTTATTAAGATAATATGTGTCACTTTTATTGCGAATAATATGGTCTTTGGGTATATAAAGCGAATCGAATGTCATTCCAGGGGTCACTACGGGGCTGTATTGGTCATATACATCAAAGTTCAAATGCTGAGTTGGTTGTGTGAAAAAATTGGTGATCTGGCGCTTAATTAGGTTTAATGGGTGGCCCTCCACATTAAGAAGTTTACGTGAAATCAGCTGCATTATTTTAGGCGGAACATTAGTCATCTCATCTTCACTATATTCAACATCACCACATTTAATTGCAGTTGTCCGTGATAAATGTAAGCATCTATAGGATCCCTGGACTAAAGGAATCGGATTTTTTAATCGAGCAATCATTTGTATTTGATATTAATCAAACATTACACCACCCTCCATATATATCCATAATTAGTCCCTATTTTTTATTTAAAATTATATTATTAAGTAACAGAATAAATGTCAAATTATTTTAATTCTTATCACATTAATATTCAGCTTGTAAGTGTGATGAACTCTTGGTTTTGGTCGATGTGCCAGACGTTGAGGTCCGTGTATTTATCAATGGTGATGGCAAATTGGTGGGGTGAAAATCCGTTTGATTGGGCTATCCGTTTTGCCCTTTCTAAACCTAGACTTTTGTCTTTGGAAAGTCTAAGATGGTCCATGATTAATTCATGAATATGGTCGATAAAATTTGACTTTTTAGACTTTTGCAGTTCGCGTTCGGCATCAAGTGATATTTTGGAGTGACTCAATAGCATGACCGCGACTTGGACATCTGCTTCATCAACTGTATTCGAAAATCTGATCTTGGCATGAGCACATGCCAATCGTATGATCCCTAATAACGCACGCGGCGTGCATTTAGTCTCTGCGCCATGTGCTCCTCGTTTACGCAATGAGACATATGTGTTGATAATGTGTTCTCGTACACTCGTGGTAAGCACAGGTTTGTATTCCTTCGCTTTTAATATATACTGCCTTAAAAAATGGACATCCACCCCAAAATTTACAGTATCTCCTGTATGATTATTAATATTCCTAATATTTGAATCTGTCGAGGAGGACAATAAATTATCAATTTCGTAACTATTATTATTATAACTATTATTAACATCTACATCATCTTCATTAGGTCTATTTATGGGTGTCATGTCTGGTGCCTTGTTATGCTGATGAACATGGGTAACATGGTGAGCTAATTTAGTATCAAGATCCAAATTAGGTCTATCGAGAAGCAGGAACATGAGATCGAATCGGGACAATAGCGCTGCTGGTAAATTAATGTTCTGCTCTAAGGTTTTAGACTCGTTATACCGTCCATATGTAGGATTGGCTGCTGCGAGAACAGACGTTCTGGCATTTAACGTAGTTGTAATACCCGCCTTTGCTATAGATATTGTCTGTTGCTCCATTGCTTCATAAATAGCGACACGATCATTTTCGTCCATTTTATCAAACTCATCAATAGCACAAATACCTTTATCTGCTAGTACAAGAGCCCCCCCTTCCAATACAAACTCGTTCGTGATGGGGTCTCTTGCCACACTTGCCGTCAATCCCACGCCCGATGATCCCTTTCCCGTCGTATATATTCCCCGCTCAGCCAAACTACATGTGTATTTTAATAACTGTGATTTAGCGACTCCAGGGTCACCCATAAGGCAAATATTAATGTCTCCACGGATGGAAAGTCCGTCAGGCATTTTTTTTGAAACTCCACCGACGAGTAGCAATAGTAATGCTTTTTTCACAGACAAATGACCATAAATCTCGGGCGCCATCCCCATAGCTAAAATTTCTAATGCATTAGGTGTGCTTGAAAGTGTCTTAAACCTCGATTGCATAGCATTCTCATAATTTTTCTTTAACTGGCATGGGGACATACATAATTTTGACATTGGTGATGCTGGTAGTTGTTCATTATTCATAATTCCGCCATTGTTACTACTTATATACTGTGGGGAATTTCCGGTTTTGTGGATAATATCGATTGATATAGAATCAATGTAAGTGGAAGACACGAGTCCAGCTTTAATTGCTCTAAACCCTGTTTCAAGTTTTGGGAAATAGATACCAGTTACAGATACAAGTGACCCGGGGAGGCATTTACGAGTAGAACTGTTTCGTGCATGTATCGTCATAATACGTGGGGTGGCTCCAGCTGGTACCTGATTTGACGTTTCCTGCACTTTAATCTCTTGAAATCGCTCAAATTTAGACCCCCTTGTTTGTAAAATCAGCTGCCCTTTACATAGCTCATTCTTTGTATTCTGTGCTGATATTGTCGGGCTCATACACAGTGATGCCGGCGTGTATTCAGCAGATATAATTTCGTCATAAAGATCTGATCGGCACTTATCGCATGTGTATGTAGCCCAAGTCATTTTAGGCTTCACTTCACTGACTCGCGTCACAATAGCGACGATCTTTACAAGTTTACCAATATGAACTCCCCTTAAATCCCGTAATTTCAAATTGACTTGGGTCGTTAAAGGTACCAAAACAAGCTCATAATCACGAAGAATAGCTTTAGGGATCGTATTCAACGTACCTTTTTCTCTGGCATCATTTATTCTGTGCAACTTTAGCATTTCTTCAGAAGACGCAAACTCATAATTAGGCGTCACGCTCGGGCTCATATCAAACAATAAGTCATCAACGGCATCGTAAAAATGTCGCAAATGAGATGCGGTGTTTCCCAAAATGGGTTTAATAAAATCATCCCCCTCCTGTAACAATACATCGTCCAATTCAATCTTAATTTCATAGGTCGCCTTATCTACCACAGATTGCTAGGTATAATATAATAGAAGAAAAATACATACATTATTTAATATATAACCTGTAGTTTAATAGCATAGAATGGCATATACACAATATAGGTTTATACAGATTAATTTGGTTGGATATTAATTTTTACACTTACTAATAATTTCAAGTATTTGTATTGGGCTATATTCTCTTGATCCAGTACATTGAACTGGGTAATAAATCGCTTGTATTTCTCTACATAAGGTAATTATTTTAATTATAATTAGACGGTTTTGTTATTATGGTTTAGTGTAGCTTGTTAAGGTACGATTAATTGCGCCCTGACATTTTAAATGCTGGGTGACTGCACTAATAATTTAACATTAACTGCTCGGGATGAACTTAATCGGGTACCAATGATTTTCTTGACATTTAAATAATATTATTCACTTTCATGGTATGGCCAATAGTAATTGGTTTGCCTGCAGAACTAGTTTTTAATAATTGTTTGCTTGCCAAAAACAATAAAAATATACGTTTTGTTGAAATAAAAAAAAAATATTTTGTATATGCTGGGCGGGCATCAATAAGTTTATCGTAACCTGCTCATTTGATAATGGCTGATGTGGATTAATTGGCATGTGTTGTTTTGTATAAGATGACAAGTTTTTTATTGATTGCGGGTAAAAATTAATGACTATCTCGACTTTTTGAATATTCTAGATCTAAACTTACCCCTTTCAGGTTCGATGGGAGGCATATTAATATGGAACAATAAAATTAAATTAAAGATCAGGGTATTACCTGTGTACGTAACTGTATTGTTGTTAGTAAGAATATTATATAATGTCCAGTTGTATTATAAACTTATACAATTAGATTACATTCAAAATATAGCCAAGATTTTATGGTAACGGCACCCCAGTTAGTATGGTATATTATTATGTTGATTTATTAAGATATATACTAATTTGGAATAATAAATATAACTAGTTATATTAGCATTCGGTATTTAACGTAGGGTCGAGTGCAGTTAATATAATACCCTATTACCCAAATAAATTAAATAAGGGATCAATTGTTTAAAATATTCGAGCAAATTAGTTTATCAAGGTCGTAATGCAGGTAGATGTTGGAATGGGAGAAAATGAGTATACCAAAAATTTATCACGTGAAATTTGTTCTAAATCGAATGGATGCGGAGACCTGTACGCTGTGCCTATATTTATTCAGCTGCATGATTTAAAGGAGAAGTCATCAATGGTATTGGAAAAAGAGTCGTTATACCGATCACTTGAATTAGTCCTTGGTGCGTCCAAGTACATTACAGAACCGTTATTTAGAAGATTATTTGTATTTTTAATTGATCAATTAGGTTTTGTCAGTGAAGATTCCGGAATAACGAGCAAGCAAAGCAGGATTGATTACCAGCATCGGATAGTTTGCTGCATCCATAAGTTACTTTTAATTACAACATTGGATTTAGAAAACTTTAAATACGATAATGTCGATGCCAGTGCCCAGACAATGCTTGTGTATCAATATTTAGTCTCTGTCGAAGCAAGAAATATGATCAGTTATACGATTTCTTTATTATTAAACCTTGTTGATCCAGAACTCAGACACGATCCATTACTATTGATTTGTTTAAAGACTATCCAAGCGTTGATAATGGCTTTATTGGGAAGCTGCAAGTGTACTAAAAAGCGGATTGCAAAAAACGACAGATCCAATGCAATAGACACGATTGCGTGTCTTATGCCTGGCCTATTATCCGGGTTATTAACCTTTATAACAAGCGATCCCACTTTAAATTCGGATTTAATAAATATGTGTGTCAGTATATGGACATTAACAGTGATTCAATGTTTTAACGACAACCAATATTTTGACATTGATAAATACGGCGAATCGATTGAACATTTATCTGTTCCCAGTATGTGTGGTGATTATGATTTCGAAAGCAATGCTAGTCGCTTAAATGGAGTTGTGTCATTGTTTCGATCTGCGGGGTGGAGGAATGATTCGGGGATTCGTACTCATCAAATGCTCACAATATTATCATTTTTGTCATACCATTCAAGCGGAGTAGTAAAAGTTCATTTCAATGCTTCACTGAGAAAGATATTCAATAAATGCTGCTTAACACTGGTTTCTTGTCAGACTATATTGGTTAATCTTATTGCTGCATCAAGTCTTTTCGATGTACATCATGATGATAATATGCAAATATTCAAAGAGTTAGTAGCTATCTCTAAGCCAGGAAAATGTTATAAACTATCCATTCTTCGTAAATGCGTAATAATAAATTTAAAGGCGATTAGCCTGTCAAGTTACAGCGTTATATCTAAAGAATCGGAATCTAACAAGCGAATGATATTGACTCAATTATATGGATTACTCGCGATGAATTATCATGGACTGAATGTGTCAATATACGTATCTGATTCCATCTTACTTGGCCAAATTATAAGTTCGATCTTTTATGCATTGACCCCATCACCAAAATCAACATCCCCATTGTACCCAATTCGAGCAAATAGTTATAACCGCATTAATGACGATATTATTTCGGCTCAATTTAATTTTATCGGCAGCTCTGAGTGCTATATTATAATACAGCGGATAATTGGATTAATTATATGCTCATCAATAGATGGGGATGAATTATACGATAAATGCTTAACAAACATTAAAAATCAACAGGCCAACTATATATGCCAGAGCTTAGTATGTTTAAACGCATATATACATTATGGATTTACACAGGACAATGTAACATCATTTTATCACGATACTCGTTTATTTCAGCTTATAGAAATCTATTTGTCACGTAAATTATGGAAATCAATGAAGGACCCCGATACCCAATTTATTATTCCCTACCTTATACTAACAGGGTTAATAGAGTTGGTTAATGAGGTCCCACTAGAATATGAGGAGAAATTTATGATGGACTACTTGTACTTAATATTTGAACTTTTACATTTGAATTCAATAGGGTCTAACAGCAGCGTACTTGCTGACCAAGGATTAACTCTATTAACGGCCATTGCTCATCACTTTGGTGATAATATTAACAAAGCAAAGGAGCTGGATTCGGCCAAGAGTGTATATGCACTTGTATCGAGAAATGTGGATTATCTATTTGACCGAATTTCGCATAACTTACAATATTTAGACAAGTATCCAAATACCCCAGATATTTGCTTTGGAATTATTCAATTTGCAGAAATGGAAATACTCCCAACAATCTATCAGTTGCTAATTGATATATACGGTGCATTAGAGTTTCAAGAGATTAAGTACAAGACTAGTTTTATTCCAGTTATACAGTCAGCCTTGCGAAAGCTAATTCTATGGTACCCTGCAGTCGTACATACTGCCTCAATGGCCCATATTAAGCAAGAGGAGATGCTGGCGGAAAGTGGTGCTTCAAGGGATGATTCTAGCAGCTCAGTGTTAATGCACCATCATAAAGTAGCTGTTCTTGTGCTCGAACATTCTAATTTTTATTTGTCTATAATGGATTCCTCCTTTCACGGATCGGCCATTTCCGAAATTACCATACACGCTTTGAATTTATTGGGCGATAATCCGACCTTTTTACTACCTAAAATACACTATCTCTGGCCCTCGGTCGTTCGACTACTTAGCTCATCTCTTCCTAGATGCATTATAAATGCATTAGAATTGATTAAAACAATGATAAATACATCAGGGGATTTTATGGTGACTCGAATTAAATCTGATATTTGGCCACTCATGAATAATTACTTAAAGGGACTCGTGCTTAATGAAAACAAGACAAATAGAGGGATAAACAGTGATTCAGTGTATCCCAATAAAGTGACTCATTATTCGGAAGCCAGTGATTATACAACTAGTGACAAGCAGGAGTTGGAAATTCATACTGTACCAATACTACCCAACTCATTAAGTAGCCAGGTATTAACCAATTATTTTACACTAATAGAGTTGATAGTCAGCAACAAATTAGGAGACGATGACTTGTTGTTGGAGATAAGAATTGTAATAAGATACTTTACCGATCCCATACAGCCAGATTGGGTACGTTTAATGGGAAATAGCGTAAATCAATGTGCTTAAAAAATAATAAAATGTTTTCTCGTGCCGTTAAAAACACTGCTAGTTGTAAGTTTTCATGAATAGAGCAAATAGTACTATGACATTATCCAACTTTCGATGACAAGTTTGACTTAATTTATTTGTCGATTTATTATTTCGCTACCAAAGATTACCAACTCCATGGATTAACTTATGGTGCTAATTACAATGATATATCTGAAATGTGAAAAATTTCATTAATTTTTTTTATAAAAAAGTAAAATCAAGTACTATTATTGTTAGGTAATTTTAATAGTATCACCCCCCATTAATTATATACTGACAAACATTACGTAAATGCATGTATAGTTTCCAGATCATTTAGCAATGCTACTGGTTATGACTCTACCATTAGAAATCTTCAAATCAGCACTGATACAAAATTGCTAGTTCAGGGATTCACCGGCAAAATGGTAGTTGATAATCAGAACAATTGATTGAATTGATTGGGTTTTTTAAGCTACCTTGTTTTTTTTTAATGTATACTAATTATTACTCTACTAGGGAACGTTCCACTCTGAGCAAGCTATTGCATACGGGACGAATGTAGTTGGAGGAACGAATGCGAAGAAAGCAGGGACTATGCACCTTGATCGACCAGTGTTTGGGAATGTTCGGGATGCAGTGTCACAGACTGGAGCAAATGCTTCTGTGATTTACGTACCGCCACCATCTGCTGGTGATGCCATTTTGGAAGCGATTGAAGCTGAGATTCCGTTAGTTGTGTGCATAACTGAGGGTATTCCACAGAAGGACATGGTCCGGGTCCGTCATGCCTTGATTAGTCAATCAAAGACCCGGCTTGTGGGCCCTAACTGTCCTGGTGTTATCCGTCCTGGCCAGTCTAAGATTGGCATTATGCCTGGGCATATCCACATGCCTGGTAAGATCGGAATTGTCTCTCGGTCTGGCACATTGACCTACGAAGCCGTCGCACAAACAACGGCCGTTAATTTAGGACAATCGTTGTGTGTAGGTATCGGGGGTGATCCATTCAACGGCACCAACTTCATTGATTGCCTGCGCCTCTTTCTAGAAGACGATGAAACTGAGGGAATCATCATGATTGGCGAAATTGGTGGAAGTGCCGAAGAAGAAGCTGCTGAGTTTCTAGCCGAATACAACTTTTCACGCGCTAATCCAAAGCCTGTAGTCTCCTTTATCGCTGGCGTATCGGCCCCAGAGGGAAAACGTATGGGCCACAGTGCGGCACTTGTCTCGGGGGGTAAAGGTAGAGCTTCCGACAAAATAAACGCTCTCATGTCCGTTGGCGCAGTCGTCTCCCCATCACCAGGCAAATTAGGCGAACTCATGCTCGAAGAAATGGTCAGGTCAAGACTCGTGTAATCACCCATCCTAGTAATGTGTACTTATGAAGTTAATTTTGCCATAAATTGATCGGGTAGTCTTGCTTTATAATATTAACATAACCTAGGATACGCTATTAATCATATTATTAAACTTGGCCGGGTTAATGGTTTTTTACACCTGTACTAGTTAATCACTAAGTTTTGTCTTGCGTAGTATATCTTGGGCAGTCAGGATGGCATCTGTCCTTATATGGGAATTGAAAGTGGGGTGTATTTAGACTATTAACAAAAAAAACAACTTACAATATGGCAGCACTTACTACTTTAGCAGAACTATGTCACTGGCTACAACGCTTAACAATTACGTATTTAAACGTGGATCAACTTTTATACTGGCATCAGTAACTGTCGCTATTGTCGGAGAACTCATCCTCAACAAAGGCTGTGACAACTTTTACGCCAAAATGAACGAAGGGGTGCGTGCCCTATTAATAGATGCATGTGGGAATTTTTAAATTGCACAATGAACTAACTATTTATACCATAATATACCTCTCGATATATATTACTAGAAAACATGGGCTGATATTGAGAAAACACTAAACAAGAATTGATTTTAAAATAACTCACATGGTGGCGGTAAAGAATAAGTGGGATTAATAATAAAAACAGTACATGACTATCCGTTTTATAAAAGGTATATGCATTTTAATATTATAATTTAATTATTTGGAATGCAATATGCGAGTGATTGGGAGGACAAGTAAGATGCATGTAATCTATATCTGTTTAACGGAACTACATTGTCCAGTTTTTGCTTCCTGATGCCTTTGTGACTTCGTCCATGATCGATTTTTCAGAAATCTCATTGACATTATCAGCGTCAATTTTAATGTGGTATGGTTCGAAGAATGCACGAAGTCCCCCTACGAGGGTGGTGAGTTTCGCCTTTTGTAGCGGCTTTACCTGATGGGAGACTTTAGAGATGTAAATGAATTTAACCGTTTCGTATCCGTCAAAGACATCTTTCGTTCTCCAAAAGACGAAATTAACTTTAGATTCGTCCTGGAGCTCTTTGATCAGTCCACTGAACCCATCTGACCCAGTCTTCTGTACGATCATTTGTTTCTTGCAGTCGTTATCGGCAAAGGCTGCGACGACCCAGTTTGATGGGTGGGCATCGCTGCGGACATGGTTGATCTCGACGATAAGCTCTTGGGCTACGTCTAGGCCTGATTCCGTACGGGCCTCGAACGTAGCTGCTGCTTGTGTTTTCTTCGCACCCCCCAGCGTGCTTGTTGCGGTTTTAGTCACGTGAATAGGCAACGATCCATTATTACTGCTGCTTTTACAGATGCTACTTCCCGTAGATCCAGTATTTGTTGATGATGGAAGTTTGCTAGATGCATAGTACGTGTCGGTGAAACTTCTTTCTACGCGGCCTTGGGTATTTTCCAGAATACGATTGGCGGTATTGGAGGTTTGTCCGACTTTATCCATGATCATGGCGTCACTGAGTTCCGAAATATCTGAGATTCCCTGGAAATCAATCGCAATTGGACTAATGATGTTGTCCATAATATCGCCGTTGTAAATACCAAGACGGCCTTTAGAGACAAACGACATTTTTGATCCTACGAAATTAATACCAACGAATTTAACCGTGTTGCATGTTTCCTCGATTATTTCATCCACGCGAAGCAACGCATAATAAACACAATCGTCGGAAATATGCTGTGACAATTCAGAGTACGCACCTGTGCCTGTCTTGAAAAATTCTACTGCCGATGGATCCTGTGTCGTTTGTTTCAACAACGCCCAAGTCTCTGGCGTCTTATCATTACGAACATTCTTCAAATGCCCCATAA
This sequence comes from Ceratophysella sigillata, assembly GCA_034693865.1. Taxonomy (NCBI): domain Eukaryota; kingdom Metazoa; phylum Arthropoda; class Collembola; order Poduromorpha; family Hypogastruridae; genus Ceratophysella; species Ceratophysella sigillata. Next base: position 65,958 of record JAQFXY010000040.1, read on the forward strand.
CCTCATCACTTGATGGCTTCATTACTGCTTTAACCATTTTAATTTATATCTATGTTTCGCTTAGATTTCTTAATGTGTATAGTTAAATAATATATATATGGGTTAATTAAAAACCCACAGTTAGGAAAAAATAATTTTTTTAACAAAAAAAAAAGATGATTAAAAGGATTCCTATGCGTTGTTCAGGTGGCTTGCTTAATAAAATATATTGATGTATATATCTAATACATATTGTTGCACACGTAAATTGTAGTGTATATTTAGCACAATAATTAAAACCTGTCCTTTGAATTTATATCAATGTTGACGGGATTATCGTAAAATAGCAATTGGGGACATTTTCTACCTTTAGAAATTACAAACATGAACAACCTATCGAATGAAGTGGCAGAAGTTAGTCTTGAAAATAGGGCGTCCAGTTCTGTATATTTCACAGGTAAGATTTATCTCGAGTATGCATTAACTTGTGTATTATTTTTCGACCATCTTTTTTATTTACTGTGAAATATAATTGTAACGAGTGAATATTGAAATATGTCATGCATACTTTATAGAGTTTGTATTTTATTGTTTTTTTTTATAAAAATTTTCAACTTGCGTGACTGTATATTAAAGCTAATCAATACACTTTTACCTTACTTATACGGTATATGATGACTAGCTAAATCACAGGATGGGTTTCGGCTGTATGATCAATCGACATTTGAACCTGTGAGTGGATTTTCAGCAGTAGATGGGGTGCGCACGAGTTGTTTCTCAGGGAGTGGTAATTTGCTAGCTTATGTGACTTCATCACGTATTAAAGTTATAGATGTGAGAACGATGGAAGAGGTGTTTAGTGTTGATGAGACGTGTTTCTATTTATTTTTTTCGCCTAAAGCTGGCCAGTTGGTGACATGGAGCCAATTTTCTAATGACACGCCTAATTTGAAAGTATGGTCGCTATCGGAGGGTAAGCCCGTGTTTTCGAAGCTGTGGAAGCGTTCTGATTGCTGGCAGCCCCAATATACGATTGATGAGCATTATGTGGCCTTTATGGTTACTGATGGGGTCGAGCTGTATACGCCTCAAGAATTCTCTAAACCATCGCGTAAGATTACTGTTCCAAACATTGCCGCATTTGCATTATCTCGAAAAAAGGAGTTTTATATTGCGACCTTTTCGAAAGCCCACGATAGCATGCCTGGCGCCGTCCGCATTTATTCCAAACGTAATCTCCAAACGCCAACAGCTATTAAATCCTTTTACAAGACAGACAGTGCTGAAATCAGCTGGAACAAGAACGGCACACATCTCCTGATTACCTCGAAACTCGATTTTGATAGATCCAATAAGTCGTATTATGGCGAGTCGTTGCTTTATTATATGGACGCAACGGGCAAAATGGACACGAACATTAAGTTACCCAAGGAAGGCCCTGTATACCAGGCGGAATGGCATCCCTCCAATGACCAGTTCATTGTAGTATATGGGTTTGCCCCGGCCAAGGCAACATTATTTGACATTACTGGAACGGCGATCTACGATTATGGGACTGGCAACCGCAATTGCGTTAAATTTTCTCCAGACGGCAAAGTCGTTTGCTTAGCTGGGTTTGGAAACCTTCGTGGTGAGATGGAGTTCTTTGAACTTTCTAACAGCATGCAACTATTGTCCAAATTCATGGTCAGTGATACGACACATTGGGAGTTTTTCCCTGATTCGGACCATTTACTAATGGCTACAACCACCCCTCGGCTCCGTGTGAATAATTGCATGCAGATCTACCACTACAATGGGACTCGGATTTGCAAAAAAGATCTAGTAGAATGCTACGAAGTACAAGTTCAAAAACAGCCGTCCTCCAAAATTATTAAAAACAGAAAGCTTATCCCAGTGCAAGACAATGCTAAAGCAGAGAAAAAGGTCAACACTGCCTACCGTCCTCCGAGCGCCCGCGGAACAACCTCAACACTCGTTATCAATGTAGGCGAGGAAAAACCAAGAGCGCTTGTAAATATTGCGAATAATAATGGCGGTGGTGACAACAGCAGTAGTAATTCAATTTCAAAACCAGTAAAACTACCTCCAGGGATGTCCATGTCCATGTACACTAAAATGCTCGCTGCTAGAGCCGAAAACAAAAAACAGTAGCCTAAACTTTTCTATACTTTAATAAATAACGTGGATCTTGTGATTATTTGTTGCTATTTCTTTTCAAAAATGAGGACCCGCAGGCCTGTGTGGAACGGATTATGGATGTAAACTCTCTTTTCTATTAACATAGTCGAATTGATTTGCTTCAAGTATTGGTACAAAATTTCAAGGCACTAAAGTACCAAAAAGAGGTGTTAATATACGTGGCTAAACTGTATATTAATTTATCTAGTTGGTGTGGAATATATGTATAAAAAAAAAAAGGGCTACCTTTGTGTATGTTGAAGATGTGAAATAGGTACTGATGTTGATTGTAATTATGGACAGAATTTTATGTGCCGCCGTTTTCCAGGTAACTAATTCTGCGGGCTCCATGATTTCGTTAATGCGCTTTATAATTGTTTCAAACTCTTGCTGGTTCATCTAATAAATAAATAACGATTTGATGATAGATAGCTGAATTGTTTTTTTAAATAAAACAAATGATATAATTGTGTATTTCGATGATGGTGTGAATTACATGGGATAGTAACCCTGGTGGGATAGTTGTATTAAATTTAAACGTATAACTTGCTGTAAAGTCTCGGTTGATGTATTCGTATATACTGTTTGATGTGGACCTAGGATTGGGTAATGATGAAGACGATGATGGGCCTGAAAATTCCCATGGACATGAATCATCATCCATATTTACTTCATTATTCATCAATGATGTTCCAGAAACAGCACTAACTTCCTGCATGACTGGTAGTAAATTTTATTTTTTATTGTTAATTAAAATTTCGAGATGTATTTATTTTTTAAAAAAAAAATTAATATAAGTTAATAGTTGGCTACGGAAATATATATAAACGATGCCGAGTACAACTGGCGTGATATCTTCAACAAAGAGTGTTGTAGAGCATAAAAGGATTAAAATAGCATTGGTGGGTAAAAGGAAGTTACCAAAGAATATTAATAAACCTGCGACACCGCTTGTTGAGGATACAGAGCGCGATGATATAACTGAAGAGAATACTGCGATGCCTGAAGAAGCGCGGATGCGGATGCGGAATATGGGAAACAAAACGATTACATCAGCGGGCCCTAATTCATACAGGAAAACCAAAGACGGGTTCGTTTCAGAAACCAAGTGGAAGGTCAAAGCCGAGGCATTAGCTAAACAAATTAACGAATTGAAATAACCCGGTATTTATTTATTCACTTGATATAAAGCCTTCCACACATACTCGAACACTGCTTAAACTTTAATTCCGGAGACGATTTTGTTGCATGTAAAGAGCCAGAAGACGACCGAGATCGAGCCGGAGGATAAGTATGGAAGCGAAGGGATCCACGACACTGGGTAGAGTATTGCTGAAGGCAGCTGGTACATGGGGATGTTCTTGTACGTAAATGTCGCATATGCGTATAAACAGTATTTGATGATCATGAAAAAGGTGCCTACATTCCTTTCTATAAATGATTTGTTTTTAACCGTTTCTTGTTTGGATTTTTCTGCCATCATTTCTAATTTATCCACGGTTCGTTTAGATTTAGACCATATCGTGAAATCTTGCTGTAATTAATATTGTGGGGTAGTAATAGTTAGATATATTTGGGTTGTAATATAGACACAGGGTGGGGGGCTAATATATGTATCTTGATCGCTGCACTTACTCTTTGATCGAGAACTTTGAGCTTGATTTGCTGTTCTTGAAGCAGCTTGAGCGTGTGCTCATACTTGATCTGCTCGTTGGATTTGAACAGTTTAAAGATGTAGGTGACAAACAACTCGAATATATGAATAGCCAATACTGCCAGAAAGATCTTCCATGCCACAGGGAGGTTCGTAAATCGCATCTTGTAAAATAAGTAACATTGTGTGTCAAAAAAAGTTGTTTTTTTTTTTGGTCAGTCATGCAATTAATGTGTAAGTGCAAGTAGTAAGTTAATGAATTGTGAAGAGACTAGAGTATAATTAAGGAGAAATAAAATCCTGCTTTATTGATATTTTCGTATTAAAATTAAGGGGGTGTGAGTGTGTAAGTTGTTAGTAGTTTGTGGGGGGTACTTACTATTTTCAGTTTCGATTTCAATGTAATAAAGTATATTACACTCCTTTTGGGTGGTCCAAATGTATATACAGATATATATGTATGTGTTATAGAAGATTAGTTATTATTAAAGGACATGATCATATACTTTGTTTTTAGTAAGCAAATTGATACATTTATTATATGGTTTGGATGGAAATACAACACATGCCTAGTCCTATTTTGTAATATTTTTTAGCGAGTTGAGAATGTAAATTATAAAATGCTGTACGTAAAATTGCCCAGAATGCGTTAATCTTTGAATTGAAAGTTGATGGGCTTATATGGGAATATATTGATCGTCAAATTTTTTTGAAAATACAAGCGAATTCCCGGTTAGCTCAGTCGGTAGAGCTTACGACTCTTAATCGTAAGGTCGTGGGTTCGAGCCCCACATTGGGAGCTTTCATTTTTGTTAGTTCTAGTCTATTTCGTAGCCCATAATTGACCAATCAGATCGATAGTTTACCTTTCTTTTTCACTTGATTATAGATCCACCTCCACACCGATAGTATGTCGTCTTGAAGCGCTGAATAAGAAATACATGACACCAGAATCAGCATTTGCCGAGTTGCTTTAACGCGTGAAGAGGCATTGTAGTGACATTTTTTGAAAGGTGCCATGCCCATGTGATTGGATCATAACTTGATCGTCTTAAATATGCCAATTCCTATTATTGATATTTACTGTGCTATAAGTCCATCGATTATTTATAATTAAGGATTGGCCCGATTAATAGTGTGATTGAGAGTGCCATGCTGCCAACAAGTTACAACGCAGGAGGCTCGTCGGGATTAAATTGATTATCCGATGGATAATACCATGCAATAGAAGTGAAGAACGGTATGTCAGCTAATATAGGGGCTATTAATTTTACATAACTGGTGACATGGGCACTTTACATGTGGGGAAGGGGAGGGGACCAATTTTAAAGTTGGCGTGTACCGTTGTAACAATGCATTTAGTTAACTCGCCCAACGGGCCTTTTCTAGCATTACCGAATACTTCATCCCAGATGCGTACTCGACTCAGTCTACTTAGTCGAAGCGTGAAAGGGGCACCGATTCGATCTAATAAGGGACTCGGCAAATTGACATTCTCGCTTACTTGGGTCTTCATGCGTTACGTTATTCGGACTGTCGACCCAGATATTACGAATAATGTACGGCAAATACATCCTCGTCATTAACTCCCATATCGACCTACATAATTAAGCATGTTGGGGACTGTAACCCCATTTACGCCTGAGATATTATCGAACCACTAGCACAAATCATAAAAAGATAGCATTGCATTGTTGCGGGCAATTAGATTAACAAACGACTTTTGCCGCCAGACTTGATGATTATGGTAATGTATCAATTGCAAAACCATGATTAATCCATTAATTACTACAAATATATTGTTATTTCTATTAATAGAGCTTAATACTACTGGCAGGAGCAGTGAGTTCCGGGATGAACATTTGGCTTAATAATATCATTCATTTGTAGTTAACGAGCAATAATTGGTGTCCCAATTGCTAAATCCATAATGATAGGTAAATTCTCCTTAACTGATGTTATCCAATGTACGGAGTTAACAAAAAACATTAAGGCTCGCCTTTATTCAATACCCAGCTTAATTTTAGTGGGTAAATTGTTGGTTTTCATATTCAAATTTAATTTCACACAACACTCGGGTGTATGCGTTTTGCGTGATGTGATCTTGTCTTAATGAATAGTTAGGTTATACCCCCAGTTAGGGATTGTATGGTGTATATTAAATGTAAAAGACTTTTAATTAATCCAAGATAAAATTTAGATTTTGGTTTTCCACCCTGTTTAATTTTTCCAACTTGAATTAACATAATAAATACACGGTGTGCACACTAAGCTAAGTTTAATATTGAATAAATTAAGACGAGTGTTATGTTAGCCATGATGCATTATTACTCGAGGTAGCACAGGCACTAGCTAATAACGCCAGGTTGGGGTTGATTTTGGCGGAAGGTATCCTGTCAAAGTTAAGGAGGTTAACGAATTAAAGTGAGCTAGAGGTACACGTCTAGCGGACTGCCCAGTTGTAATAGTAGATAGCTTCTTTGCTAAAGAGCCTGTTTGGAAAATTATCGAATACTTTGGTGATCACGAGGGGGGCATATTACTCAATAGCCTAATATGTAATTTAACGAATTAAAGAGAAAGACAAGAAGGCGCTATCTAGACTTCAATTAGTGGGGGTAGGTCCGTCAAGAAAGATGACAACCTTAAGACAGGTCGCTTAGTACTTTAACTCTCATTAAGGGTTCTTTTTTATGTGGCAGAAGCACTTATGGATAATATCAGTAGTCTACTCTTTCTTCGCTCACACCAAAATCAGTAGTGATGATTTTCCTGGCTATTCTAGTATTCTATGCTTATTTTTGTCAATAGACCGTTATTGAGTGTATACTAAGGATTCGAGTGTTACTGATAAATAAAAATATGAGAGTGAAAATGAACATTCATGGGCTGAATTTCAAGATTAAAACTTTTCAGCGTGAAATACGATGACTAACAACCTGATAATTTATAAAACCTACCCCCACATTAAGCACCCATTTTTAACGAATTTAACTTACAGGGAGTCTAGGTTTGCGCTTGATTTAATCAATGAGCAAGTAACAAAGTATAAGGAGAACGGTGGTATTGGTAAGGCTAATATTAGGCTTTTTACTAGCATATTTGGATTGCCTAGCTCTCCTACAATAGAGCGATTCAGGGTCTATGTGTGAACTACGTGAATGGATCCTGTTGCATGTATAATTAATAATGACCTAGGGTAAAACTTAATCTAATAGAGAGGAACAATGCATCAGGCCATACCTGTATATAATCGAGTTAGTGACCTAATTGTGCCAAATTTATTTCGATCGCCGGGAAAATGTAGTATTGAGGAATAAGTAAGTATGAAATTTTTCAACCGTGAAATTCTTGATAGTACAGTGGTTAGTATACCTCGCTTTCACCGAGGCGGCCGGGGTTCGATTCCCCGTCAGGAAGAGCATATTTTTAGCCCCTGTTTGTAGTAAACACGTGTTTTTTTAAATAAAAAAAAAAAAGTTTATCAGCTGTTTAGAGGGTAAGCTCAGCCCCTGTGTTAAGAGTGTAAAGTATAAATATCCAGGTAACGGGGATTAAGACCCGTTACTTAATATTCTAAGTTATAGTTATAAAGCTACCGTTTATTACTTGTTAATTATCAGTTAACCCTGGCGTACAGCCTAGGAGATTATCCTCATATTGCAGTATAGTATCATGCATCATAGTTCTACTGTAACACCCCCATCAACGAAGATATGATTTAACGTTCAATTACCTCTTTTATTTAGTAAAATGTATATCATGTCCACAAAAAAGATGCGGGTTTTTGTTCATAAAATGATACCTATTTACAATAATGATTATCTGAATGGTGCAAAATGTAGGGAATTGTGTGGGCATAATAAATATATATAAAAAATACTAGTGATTTCTGGGAAAATATTGCAAAAATTTAAATCAAAAATTTAGATAAAATCCCCATATTTTATGACAAAAAGTACTATGCGCCCGCCGGGAATCGAACCCGGGACGAGACATTGGAAGTGTCCAATTTTACCACTAAACCACGAGCGCGAATTTTCTTGAAAATTTTTTTTGCAGAGTTTAAGAAACCAGACAGAGGTATCAAAATTAATGATAATTTTCCTTAATATGTACTGTCCTATAACATTTATTATTATGTTCATTGGGTTCATTTAGACTGGTCTATGCACAGATACATCCCAAAAGTATTCGTTTTTATTTTAAAAAAACAAAACACCAAAACAAATCCTTAACTCACAATCTAAAATACGCGGTTATTGTAACGAATAAACTATCATTTTCAACGCATAATAAGAAAGAACACAGTTTTTTTATTTATGTGTTTTGTGTACCGCCCCTTTCTCCCTAACAACTGCCTTTACCCGGTTAATCATTGAATTGCATAATAAGTCCAATAAAGATTCAGGAATTTATCCACACTCCTCTTATAAAACCCTTTTTAACTCTTTTAAGTTTGTAGGGTACTTGTTCCTCATTCGAATGGACTTAAAAATTTAGCTCCATATATTCTCAATAGGGTTTAAATCTGGGAAAATTGGCTGACCAATCCAAAATATCAATTCCCTTAGAATCTAAACAATCTGAGACTGTCAAAGCTCGGTGACAAGGTGCGTTGTATTGCTGGAATACACAGTTATCGATTGGTGTGTTGTAAAATGGGTTTAAAACAGTCCTTAATAAAGTCTTGTATTTTCCCCATTCATGTTTTCATCGATAATAATTAACAAACCCTTCTTTAAACCAACAAAACACCCCCCATACCATTATTCCCCTGCTATTTATCCTATTTGCCGGCGCCACAAATTTAGAATTGGCAGATTCGTGGGGTTTTCTGCAATCCTTAAACTCGTAATGTGTTGCTTTTAATGTAAACAGTGACTCGTCAGACCAGATGACTTTATAAGGGTCAACAACACCTTTTATAATAGAATTAGCGAATGATAGTCTGTTTTTTTTATTTGTTTTTGTGTTAGTAATGGTTTATTGATGGCGACCCTGGAGTTGTAATTCCACTTTCCAAGAAGTCTATTATTCCACCTACGAAAACCCACTTGGAAGCACTACAGAAGCAGGTCAACATCATAATCCGGGCAGCACTTGGAATAACTCTGTTATCGACTAACATGACTGCTGGTAGGCATGAATTCAACATCAAATCTATACAGCATATTTGGGACCGACTAGCATGCAGACTATATGATAAAGCGAAGTCTCTAAAAATTCTGCTTAGTCAATTGGTATTAAATCCATCAACAAAAGTAGGAGTGTGGACAAATAGAGTAGGCATTACATCCGCCATTTATGAAGATCAGTATACTTTCTACATGAAGAAGTGGAACTCAGTAATGGTGAACACTCGTACATGATTACCGACAAAGTCAATGCAGTAGTGTACAGCAAGGAGGCAGCATTAGAACAAGCAGGACTGGATTTTCGTCGCCGCCACTTTATACGAGACCTAAGGCAAATTCGTTGGAAATATTTGTGTACGAAGAATATCGAATTAATCCAAGGTTGGGACTCCTTCAAAAAATCAGGCTTCATATAACAAGATCAGCGAAATATTCCGAAGCATGTGCCCGTTCTGTTTGGAAAGAACAGCGGACACGAGTGAACACAACATAATGAAGTGTGCCTTCTGAGCGAATCAGCGGCCGTTGTGGGGTATCATTAATGAGAGAGTTACTCTAGGCTACCTACTAGGCGGAGATATAGACCCTGAGGGTCATGAAAAACGAAATAGATCAATCCATGAAACTCTATTTCAAGAATACGCTATGATACAACTGGCGTCGTTCCTACAAAACACACATAGATAAAGAGTAATGATGATCGATTGTCTGAGAAAATACTATGAACAAGGGCAGAATCAACAATAGTAAAAACAATTAAGATACCAACAAAAGTAAAAATTATACCACCAAAAAAAAAAAATAGTATAAATACAAAAATCACATTAAAAAGAAACATTAAACAATCGCAATCTAAACCAATCATGTACACCAAATAATAACCTCAACTAGTAAAGACCAGGTATATTAACTCCAACACATGTTTTATTAATTTGTTTTGTATTTAGTACCCCTAATTGTAGTCCGTAAAGGATATGAAAAAAGATGCTTCGGCGTATTATAAAAAAAAAAAGTTCGACGATTGTTCAGGCGGCTAGAATGTTGTTTATAACACACGGTATAATAGAATATACGGAATTCAGCCCACAAGTATCGAATGCGGATCTTATGAAGATGTTAGCTACTAGGATGTTGATAATGATGAACATGAGGGTGATTCGATCGAGTATTAACTTAATTATCTAGAATTGGTGTATTAAGTAGGGAAAACAAAAACTCGCATTTATAGAATTTGCTATAAAGAAAACAAGGAATATACTAACAAGGTTAAACAATTCGTATGCAGATGTATGCATATATACAGCACTGAAACAAATAAAAATTTATCACATTCGATGAATTTTTTAATGATCTGCGATGATTGTAAAGAATTGTTAAAAAGTTAAAGATAAGTTTATAAATGGATCTACTTTATAAAACATTGTATGCAAAGATGGGTGAAAAAATATGGACAGAACGACTCGCAGACAATTAGAATGGGTCTGAAAAAGTTAAGGCTAATAAACACTGCCTAGAATTAATAGCAAACATTAGCAATATAATACACAAAGTTATGGAGTCTTTCTACCTACAATATGCTTTCGAAAGTAATTTTGAATCATTTGGCTGTCAATCAAAAAATTTCGAGGAACACGTAAGTAAATATATAAATTTAGCGTCTCGAGCTACATTATTATCTAATGAAGAAATAGACTTACTGTTGGCCAACATGATTGATAGGTGCAATGTTGCATTCTGCACAGTAGAAAACCCCGACTTTAAAGATTTTATACACGCTTTGTGCCCTTCATACCCGATACCTAGCCGGAAAAAACAACTGCTTTGTTACCAAAGGTCGATGAATTTATGTTATTTGAACTCGATAAAAACATAGGGCGGTCATCTTCAATTACTTTTATGCTTGATGGATTAAATCGAAGATCTAAAAAATACGTTAATTTTGTAATCATTGTTATAGGATAATTAAATCCTCATACACGAACATCTTATTCACTCGGCCTAATTGTAGTAAAGGTTTCCCAAACAGCTGAAAATATCAAAGAGGTTTTAATGGATGAAATATTGGGATTAAGTTAACTAGATAAATAGCATCTATATTATCAGATAATGCTTTTAATTACTCCTCGGCATGCGGATAGGCCGGCGTCTTTCCTACCCAGTGCCATATCTATGGGTTGCAAATCCCATAGGCTAAACAATTTTTTACAGTAGTTAAGGAAGTTATATATGCCATTTTGTGCAATAACGAATTAAGAACTGCACATATTAATTTATTAGAATCGATTTGAAATTCACCCAGAGGTGGAGTACATTCTCCCACAATTAAGTTAAAAACTTGGTGCGTAACGCGTTTCGCATATATTGTACTTATGGTACAATCTTATTTAAATAATTATGAAATACTTTTAGAAATTGCACAAAATCTTGATTATTTAGTTAATACTAATATCAACATATTAAAACAATATTTTCCTAACGCTAAGTTTAATGTACAAGTCGAACACTACTAGAATTTAACACAGTCTACATTAGTAGCGATAAACAATGTAAGTAGCGACAATTACCCAATATCATCTTACCTAAGTGATTTAGAAAACTTGCACATGGATATTACTTGGCCAACGCCCTCAAATCTCCCGCCATTAGACATATCTCCTATACATTACCAAAAATTGGTTTGTGATTAGTGAAAAGCTTGTAAGGCCTATATTTAGAGAAAGCGGTGCGGGAATAATGGTAAGGGGCTGTTTTCATTAATAACATGAAGGGCCATCTGGTCATAATTGAGGGTACAATGAATTTGGTTAAATACATAAATTTATTAAAGGACAAATTGGCCCCACTTACCACAGTTTAGACAACGTTGTGTATCAACAAGACAATGCACCTTGTCACAAGTCTTTTGCTACCATGGATTGGCCGCAAACTCTCCAGAATTAACCCCCATTGAAAACGTGTGGAGCATTGTTTTTCACTCAATGAGAAAAAGAGATAATTTTCCTACAAACCCTATCGGACTTACTACCCGAATCAACACTTTCAGCATGTTGTAAATCAATGGATAAAAGATATGACGCAGTTTTAAAACAAATGATCGGCTATACAAAATACTACCAACGAACTTAATTTAACATGTATTACATTTGTTCAACGCCTGCACTTTTTTTAAATAGTGAGGAGTCCCAGTTTATTTGTTCGTTCAAAGTAATTCCCAAGTATTTATACTCTTCGTCCGTTGTTATTACTTCGCCCAAAGTTGTTATATTTATTTTTTCCCGTTCTTCCCATAATGCTTCCGTGCCTCCAAAAACCATAATATCCCACTTAGCGATTACGATCTGCATCTCATTGCTTTGTGACCAGTTAGTTACCTTTTTTACTGCGACTTATAAAGTGGGCATGTCTTTTGTTGTCAAACGGAATGATATAATAATATCGATTATAACGACTATAAAGCCTCAACACATTGGTTGGATGGTTTTATGGTACGTTATTGTCTATCATTGCGCAGATCTACTGCATTGTTTAAGCAAAGTAACTCTTAGAGCGTTGCAGTTCATGGATGGGGGTCTGTATTCTCCCGAGCACGTAAAATCGATGCATAAAACGTCAGTTTATTATGGAGAATTTACCCAAACCACTATTGAAAATAAAGATAGATAAAACATTCGCAATCATGAAACAAGTTATAAGTCGGCACGAGTAACATGTATTCTTGCTAATACGCAATATGGGAAAATAATATTCCCATTTTTGATTACCAACGGTAAACATTCACCAGTAATTAACGTAAATGGTATTTGTGTTAATAAAACTTAAATGTAAACAATCGTTTCCATCGTCAGCCGACCAGCCAAAGGTAGACGCGTATAAATCGCTATGAAGAAGAAGAAGCAAATGCGAGATTAAAATAAAAGATAAATTTACGTTAGAGCAGCAGATCGTAATTGCGAAGATTGCGTATATACTCGACCACTAGTGGACTGGGCCAAGTAATTAGAGAAATTAGAATATCTCATTAGCAGCTAATAGACTAAATTTTTTTTTAAAAAAACACCTATCAAGGTCATTTAAGGTATGTTGGCGGCGATGGGTATCAAACCCGAGGAAGTATACGCCGTTTATTCAGCTACGTACACAGAGCTCGAAATACTAATCAACTGCATCAATATCAAGTAGATAGCTGGGGTGCTTGAAACATTCGGGTTAGAATACATTGTTAACATTATTAATTTCCCCTACAGCTAACTCTTACTGACTTACCTTAATGTAACATCAATGAAGGAAAAAAACAACAGGCGGATAAATATGTATACCAATTCTATCGTGTTCTTCATATTACAAGGCCGGGGTTGTATTAAGAGGAGCTTGTAATATGAAAAACACGGTACATCGCATGAAATTCTATGCAAACACAAATTTCTATACATATCAATGCCAAAATTAAGTAAACACTCGAGTATTTGGAAACAGTTTACATAAACATTGGACTAATTGACAAGAGACCATTGGCCGCAACAGAGCAGCCACCTTAAGTGTACAAAAATATAAAGTCGGCGGAAATGATTAAAAATCACTGCTTAATACAATGGAACCTTATGTATGGATATGCAATCGCAGCTGCAATATAAAAGTTAAATCGTAATATAAATAATCTACCGTTAAAAGCATTTTAAAAAATGGATGATTTTGATATATGTACAATAACAGAATGCAAAGTAAAATTTAAAAGGGTTGTTATACAACATGATTATTCAGATATGGGAAATAGCATTATACATTACTTTAAAGGACCTATCTTACATCATTATAAACAGAATTTATAATCTATCGATAAAGTCGCTAATTTTTAACAACATAGCTAGGAAATGGTTGACTACTTACATTAATCAACACTCCTCTATTCAATCTCAAAAACTTTTGTTTAAAATTTAAAGTTGAGGAAATCCTTTTAAAAACATCAAGAACGATTCCCTGCCCAATAATTAGGGAGTTTAATAAGACATTGAGGCTAGAAAAGTCCCACATACTGTCAAATAATTTAATACCAGAACATGGTTATCAACACAGCTAAATCTCTTCGGATATAATCAAATAATGAAATTATGGGGAAACGTCACAATTCTACGACAAAATACACAAACGCGCTATCAATAGGTTTCTCAGTTGTAAATCCAGTTTATATTGGCGGTGCAGTTATAGCTACTCTATCAAAAAAAGATAATATCGTTTGATCTGACTTATGAATCTTAGTTAACAGAATTAATCTATACAAATACTATTGAAACAAAGATTTCAGGTAGCATTACATGTATTGATCAAAATTAACGGGATCAGGAATAAAAAGACCATATCATAGCGTTTAAGTGCCGGTAAAAAAATTTAGACATAGCCGTATAAATTACAATTAAGAAATCTCGCAAAAAAGCACTAGGAGTAATAGAAAAATTTATAAATACACATCAAACAAAACTCCAGTATTGATTTCGGGCGACTTAAATCCCAATAAGAGATAACATACACGTAACACATCAGAAGTGAATCAACAAAGTGATCAGAGCAGCAGACATGACAAAGATGAGCTCGCTATCAATCGGTGCAACCCTCGATGAACTTAATATAAACCCCCTAATGGTATTATGGAAAAAAGCTACGGCCAGGCTTTAACTCAAGGCAAAAAGACTGATGACCTGGATCGGAACCTTGGTAACGAACCTTTTGGGGTCGGGAAGAACTAGAACAGGAACCTCTGTTGAAAAAGCAATAGAGTATGGACTGCAACATGGCTTTCAGACACCTGCATAATACAATTAGCGATTAGGACATTGAAGGAATCCCTCCCTTTGAGAGTATCGTATACGTGCTTAAGGACGGGCCGGCAGTAAGAGACAACACTGTTGCAATTAAGCTGAGAAGGGCTTATGAAGTCTAAAGAAGGATATCTGTTAAGCTCAACCAGCTAATGGCGTTTTACTACAATCTGAAGATAGTCCTACAAATGCAGTGTAGGGTAAAATCTTAATACCTACTTCACAACCCGATGGCTAGCCATTATGAAGATAATACCAGAATTATGGAAAATAAAAAGCCCATTCTGCAGGTCATTTGGAGGACAATGCCCATGATGGATCGAACAAAGACAATAGTACCTTGACAGCAGTATCCCATTGACCCCACTTTAGATAGGGGCTGCCCTATGAGACATCAACGATAAACTATGAAGGATCCAAGCTGCCAGCACGAAGCCATGCTCAATCTAGCCGCATTTGTACAAGCAATTCATAGAAAGCGAAGAATGAAAGTCAATACCCTCATTCCAAACCTTTAGCAATAGTATGGCACTGAAGCCAACGGTAACCAGAAATACATAAAACAACAAAGACCAAATACAAAACTAGAAATTTTATAAACCTAAAGTAAAAATCAAAAAAGCAATGAATGGTTAAATTAGACAATGTATTTCTTTTCTTCGACCTCGAGTTTTTTTTACGTGCACCCCTTTCAAAATCAACGCATTCGTGTAACTGAGTGTGCGCAGTAGTGCCCGGCCACCCTCAACTCTGTATGTTACTACCAACGCCCTCGTCGAAGATGTTATGGTCTCCAAATGACTTCCCTTATCTATATTTATCTATTAATAAATGATATGTTTTATTTTTATAATAAAAAGTGACTTTTTCCTTAAAAATTTAAGTTTTTTATGGTATTCCGCTAAAAAAACGGCCGATTTATATGGGCATTTATACAATTGTCCTGATTATATGTGCCGCCTGTTGTCCCAAAAAAAAAACACGTGTTATAATTTTATTAAAAGTACTAAAAAGGTATATTAAGATGCATCCGCCGGGAGTCGAACCCGGCTCGCGCCGTTGGCAACGGCGTATAATACCGATATACTACGGATGTTATTATTTTTTTAAAAAAAAATCCAGCCAAGGTGAATTTATATTATATGATTAATTAAAACCGTTATATCCCCGTTATAATAAAGCATAATAAGAGAATATAATATACTAATGCCATTTACAACTCATTATGGTGTTTAACTGGGTAATATAGATCATAAAAAAGTATTTGCAACAATTTAATCAAAAATTCGAAAGTACAATATTAATGCCCATTTATCGCGGGATTTTTAATCGCTGTCGGTCAAAAGAGGTTCATATAAATAAAACAACGACATAAATTATTTTTGATTGTTTTACTTAGCAATTAGCAGAATCAGACGTTCGCATGAACTCTCCTGTAAAATCCCGTTTTGGCATAGTTTTAGCAAAAAAAAAACAGCAATATTTTTTTTAAAGCGATAGATTTCAAACTGAGAAGTATGGATGATATTTCAAAAATATTTAGTTATTATTGCCCTGCGAATTATGAAGGTAAAAAGTATTGGTAATAAGTTGATTTTTTCACGTAAGTAATTTAATTATACACTTTATTCTATCATATATGTTTTTAAGCATTAAAATAGTGCATGAGCAAGTATATATATATTTGTGTCAATATTCTAACTTACACGAAAATGAAGGTACTTTGCACATGACAAAAAATAAAAATTAATAAAAAGGTGTATGCATTGCACTACACACTTAACACGTCTCTATAATTCCTACTGTTAAATTTGTATGCGGATACTCAGATAAAGGTGGGATACAGATATAAATAAGTACGCAAGATTTTAAAAGGGAGTATTGTAAACATAACAGGTATATTACTAGTTAGATTTCACTAAACTCTAATCACATCCATTATATCTTTGAATCCCTCTATTTCTTGTGCCAATGCAATTAGTTTTATAAACATAAGTCGGTTTTTAAAAGAAAATGCTAATTTCACAATGGCCAGTTACTATAATGATGACCAAATCCTTCCTATTCATTATATGTCCTCTTAATAATTAGAACCTACAATGCTTGATACGAGCAAGAGTTTTTCCATAAGTTTATAGTTACTATCTGAAACGAAAAAAGTGTGCGAATATAAAAAAAAAGAAGTTCTTTCAAATATGCACAGCAACGAAGATGGGATTACAATCAAAGTTATCTTGGGGGAAACTTAAAAAGACTCACTAACCGTCTAATCCTTAGAAACACCTCTAGTAGACTTATTGGTAGCCCATACATTAACCAATAATGGTAGAGGTGGGAGAATTCTATCGCTTGCGGATGTCCATTTACAATGGCATCTATTTTTATATTTACGCACAATAAGGGTACACTACTGTACTAGCGACATAATCGTTTCTCGTATAATTTACATTTCCCAGGTAGTTTAGCCGTCGAAAGCATATATAGTCCTGAGTTATTGGGTCATATAGGTCGGTGTTTAAGCCTCGATGACGATTGCACTATACCATTAACAAGTAATTAACGGAATCAACACCAGTACACCTCGGGTGAAGGCTATGTTTGATTAGATATACTTCTATCACTAATAATATTATTAGCATCCTTATAATGGACTAGCCACACAAATAGTCATGCAATAAGTTTCAATTATATTTTCTAGCAACATTTTTTTTATTGTTAAAATTACATTTACGATCATGATCATTACATAAATCAGGCTAATCACGATCAATAAACACACTAAGGAATTTATTTTGAATGTAGATTATTTTTTAACGAAATAACATAAAAAACTTTATTAAATAAAGAAAAAGTCACTTTAATACCATACCACCCTGATTGCGGGGGCTTCGGTCAATTCATACAAAGGGTTGCCAG